>KZ987986.1:0-11939 GCA_003614145.1 Piptocephalis cylindrospora
CTAGAAAGGCTATCTCTCCCCCCCCCCCGTTCTCATCCCCCCTTCCCTCCTTAAACCCCATTTACCCATCTTCCAAAGCTTCTTGGTCATCCTTCCCAACCCTTCCAAGAGAAACTTTCCCCCCCATTTCCCCAACCCTTGCCCATTGGCCTTCCCACCACCCTTTTCCCCCCCGCCGTTTTTTTCCCTCCGCCCCTTCCGCCGCCGTGGGCCCCCCCCCCCCCCCCCTCCTCGCCCACCCATCCCCCATTCACCCACCTGCCCGCTCCTTTCCACGCTTGTGTACTTTTAGGCGATCGAACCTTTGGGCCCCCTGATCCTTTATTTTCCTTTGCTTCTGTCCTTCCACGTCTGCACCTCAGTCTTTTTTGTTTTACTCGTTTGTGTCCCTCCTCTCCCTTCGTTTTCATCCCCTCCTCTCCCTTCGTTTTCATCCCCCCCTCCCCCCACATACACTATCGGCATGGCGCAGCCCATACCTGTGGCTCAGTCCCTCGAGACTCCTGGGGCTTCGGGGAGCCAAACCAAGAGCCCTCTTCAAAACCCTCTGTATCCTTCCAGTCTCGGTATGGTCGATCATCGACCCAAGGAGTGTTCCGATGGCTATTTTCCACCCATCTCACCTAGACCCTTGAACACCAACGCTTCTTCAAGTTCATTTGTCCCGCCGAGATGTGGAAAATCAGCTCAATCCACGGCGCACAAGGATAAAATGGATACTAATGATGCATCTGAGCAAACGAATCAATCAAAAGGAAAAAGCGAATCACAATTGCCCGCCCTGCCCCAGCTTCATGCACCCACCACTCGGTACGTCATTGGGCCACCAGTGCGAGAATGGGATCGTCGGTCCAACCCCGCCTCGCCTGCCTCTCCCGTCGCCATATTGTCCGATTCGATGGTCTCTCGAGGATTCTGGTGTCCTTGCGGACATTTAGCCGGCACAACGATCCGTACCAATGTAACGGCGGATATGGCCGATGCCATGCAGAGTCTTGTCACTACCCCGTAAGTGCTGCAGAATGTTGAATGGGTCCATCCCATCCTATTCCATTCGACTTGCTGATCTCTCCCTCCCCCCATCTTTTAGAATGACGGAATATTCCATAAAAGGATCGAATAAGTCAAGGAGGTGGGGGAAGACCTCGTCAAAGTATCCCAGATCTCGAAAACAGTATTCTCATCCAACATCCCCTCGAAAGCAATATTCCCTTCCGACATCCCCTCGGTTTGGGCCACCCTCCTCGGCCTTCCTGCCCATGACCGGTCCCTCCATGTCCTTTTCTCCTCCTCGTTCCGATGGAGTCCTTAAAGCAGGACATCTCCCACCCTTTACCGCCCCCGTCGTCCCGTATTGCCAGACCCCGAGTCAGGTGTCTTTGGCTTCGTTGACCTCCCCCCGCTCTCTACCGCCCACTCGGCTCTACCCGCTGTCCATTCATCCAGGCACTCCGGCTACGGGTCGAGATTCCTTTCACACAGCCTCCGGGAGTTCTTACATATCCTCTTCTTCCTCCTCTTCCTCCCCTCCTCATTCCCCCTTGATCCCCACCCGACCCATAATGCATCGGGGTCAAACGTCCTATCAAACGGCCTATCCAATACAGGAGGAGTCGGAGGGGTCCTCAATTCAAGAGTTCGCCGATGGTCCCACCCACGCACTGATCCCTAGAATGGACACGCCACCGGTTCAGGATCAAACAAGGACATTAAAGTCTCGGGCCTCTCAACCCTCCCTTCCCTCCTCTTCGACCTCACTAGCCCCTCAAGACCCCTCTGCGGCAGATCCCCAGGGCTCTAGGCCATTGAGGAAGCAGCATTCAGAGATGGCCATCCCATCCTCCCCTGTCTCCAATACGCCTCATCCTGCACCAGTAAAATCAAAGACCGCACTACAGACAGGAAAGTCCTTTCTTCCCCAGTCTCTTCGACGATTAGCGTGCTCTCCGGTCCCTCCAGGAGGGTCTCCTGAGCAACAAGAAGGACGAGAGGAACCGCCGGTGATCATGTCACGTCTCTTGTGGAAACGGGATACCGAGGGCCATCCCGGGATGTACACGACAGCAGATGCACGACACAAACATCCCACGGACATATGGAAGGAGTGGGTGACAGTACTGATGCCTTCGGGACAGCTATGTAGCTACAGGGGCTATCCTTATGAACGGGATCAATGGCGTATGAAGGGGAAGAAGGCCCCGAGACCCGACCACTCTCTTCATCTATCCCTCTCTCTCGTATGTGTGCATTTGCATCCGGGTCATGATCTCTCTATTGTTCTAGAGGTGCAGTTGACTGGGACAGGGAAGCATGGACCAATCCATCCCCATCGCCTCCCCTCTCATTATCATCAGGAATCTGAGAGGACCTTTATCATCCGTGCCCCTACCCATGAGCTAACCACGGCATGGTTCAGGGCTCTGAGACTGTGGGATCCATCGGGCATGGTGACTTCCCCTCCCACCTCGTATCCTCACCCCTCTCATCTAGGCATCTTGGCTGCACCCGCTACTGTGGCCTCTGGGGAAGGAGAGGATGCGGGGGCTTCCCCCTCTAACATGGGAATTGATCCTACCTCCAAGATGGGAGTCGACCCTACCTCCAGGATGGGTCTAGGGCTCTCCACCACCAGCCCACAGGCGCAATCGGGCACGGTGGATCCCCAGAGGTCGGTGGTGGATGTGCGTATCCCTGAGTTGGGAGGAATCCGGGTGCGGATTTGTCTAGAAGGAGTGGGGGTCAGTGCACTATTGCTTCGGGAAGTAGCGTTGATTCGGGCACGGGAGGCGGCGTCGAATAGCTCTTGGGCTTGGTGGTCGGGACGGGAGGTGTGGTTGGGGTGGAGGAAGGGGGGGAGGTTTGAGTGGTGTCGTCCTCAAGAATGGATCAATACTGAGGAGGGACGGTATGGTCGGGGGTACCGTCTGGAGATGCGGTCAGCGCCCCATACAGGCTGTGGGGGAGTTCGGATTCGGGGATCAAGCAAAGTGGTCTGGGCACGGGAGAATGCCTTTAACATTCGGGATGAGGAGGAGGAGGGGGAGAGGGCGGAGGAGGCAGAAGGAGATGGACTATGGATCCCCAAGGAGCCCCCATGGGTTGAGGGTATCTTGGAGATGGTGACTGAGGCTAGAGAAGGAGAGAAAAAGAGGAAGCGTGAGGGGGGGGATGCATCCAGTTCAGCGCCCACTCGGCCTGTATCGTGGAAGCCAGTACGGTACCGATTTGGAAAGACCATTCGACGTCATCGGGGTCAGGAGAGAGGCGCGACGAGGAAGAAGAAGACGACGAAGATGGTGACGAGGACGACGACAACGATGAAGGCAAGGCCCAGGAGAATGTGGTATGGAACTAGAGACGGCCTTCTCCTATGGGCACCTATCTCCCGGATAGACCTTGAGGGCCAGGGCGTGCAATGTGATGAGGAACACCGGGCAGTCTTGGAGCCTGGGTGTCCCGATCAGGCACTCTCTCTGATTCACGAAGCCACGGGAGCCCTGGACTTGACTCGTGTGGACCGGGTGGAGTTGGTGGGGCCCAAGGTCTTGGAGGTGGAGGCGGTTGGAAGGGTTCGGAAGCTTCGTGCCTGGGATGAAGCAGGGGCGCAAGATTGGGTCCGAGGCTTGGCCAAGGCGGTACGGTACTGGAGAGCGCAGGCACGGGCTAAGCAGGAAGCACTGGAATCAGCGTCCCTTGGGATTCTCGGGGGAACGTGGCAGCATGAGCAGCTCTGGCCCGTGTGTCCCCTACTGGGATGCCGACCGGTCCTAGCCTCTGGGATTTTATATGCGCCGACCGGTCGGGGGATGTGCGGAGGAGGGGCGGGGGGCAAGGAGCTTGGCGGGGGGGAGGGGGAATCACGTCCACCTGGGGCGGGTGGCGGGGGAAAGGGGGGGACATCGGCACGGATCCGGTTTGAAAGGTTTCACGGGCTGCTTCTTTCCAATGGGTCCTTGCAGCTGTTCCGGCCGGCTCGGTGCGGAGGTCCAGCATTTCTCCGACGAGGTAGACACGTCTCTGTTCACGGAACGTACATCCTCTCCCGACCCCATCTTCCTGGAGAGGAGCGGGCAGCGGCACGGGCGGTGACACGATACTACGGGGATGGGGTGGTAAGCGCGGCTGGGGCAGACATTGAGGGGACTTGGGGAGTGTGGGCACCGCGATGGCGAAAGGTGCGTAGGATACTTGGGTGGTCACGGGGTCGGAAGGGTGGGGGAGGCGGTCTTTTTCCCTGGAAATGGAGATCAGGTGCTAGGGAAGGTGAGGGTGATGAGGGGATGGGGGGAGCTCGACGACGAAAGCGGGTGATCTGGAAGCGAAGATGGGGGGAACGAGGGAGTCTCGAGCCTTTACGATGTCTCTCTCCCCAGGAGATGCTGATGTGGACGACGATGGCGCAGGCCGTGGTGGAAAGGCAGGTTCGGGGGGTGATCCGGTCCATTGGGCCTGGGGATTGGGGAGCCGAGGAGGAGGTGGGGGATGGTGATGGAGAGGAGGAGGAGGAGGATGAGCTATGGGATGCGGGATATTATCGCGTGTAATAGGGTCAGATGAGGAGGAAATGTGGCATGCCTTAGAGAGGAGGAGTAGGGGAGGAGCTGTGTATGTGTGCATGTGTGTGTGTGTGTGTGTGTGTGTGTGTGTGTTTTGCATGTATATCTTGCACGCTTTTCAATTGAGGCTGTCTTTCTCTATTTGTTTGTCGTTCCCTCCTCTGTGTGGATTCATGATCAAGATCGCCTCCTTATGCATGGCATAAGAAGTAGGAGGGAAATGAAGGGTCAAGGCGCGTCACACTGTTTTCATATAGGACGAGGGAAGGAGGACGGAGATTGAGATTGAGATTGAGGCGTGTGTCCCCTGCCTTGGACGTGTATCCCCCACCCAAGACGTGTATTTAGTCTCCGCTTAGCCCTCCATTCGTCCAGACCTCCTTCTTCTACTCCGCACAAGATGACTCCCATTCGTGAGAGGAGAGAGAGGAGATCAAGCCTCACTCTGGGGGGCCGTCTCCATCCCCCTCTGCCGCCCTCTTCTCTCTCCGCTGTCTCCTTACAGGTTCACGCTCCCACCCCTTCGACATGGGATAGAGGAAGATCGTATGATGATGAAGCAAGGCGCTGACCTCCCCCTCTCTTCTTCATACCTTTTCCGCTTTTTAATCATCCTTTTCCTTCTCTCCCTCTCTCCTCTTCCCGTGCGTCTCCCCTCCCTCCCTCTCTCCCACTCCTCTACTTCACTTTGATCTTGACAGGTGACACCCTACATTACCCTGGACTGCTCTCTGTTCCCGTTCAGTCCTTCTCCTCGACACCCCTAGTCCCCCCCACACCCGTGGAGTGTCCACTCTAAAAGTCAAAAGACCTCACCTACTGCTCATGCCAACATCCTGACAGGATCCTCCCGCTCGTACCCCCTTCCTTCTCCCTCTTCCCCTCCCTCCCCCTCAGCAACCCACTATGCCGTCGCCCTCAAGCCCACCCTTGGATGCTAACCAAGTCCGGATTATCTACCCGCCCCGCATGGTCATGGAAATCCCCGCCGCTTCCTTTGACGATCTAGGCATCGAGCTGGATCGTGTGGCCGAGACCATGGGAAAACAGGTAAGGCGAGTCTCAATGGCGCAGAAAGGGAGATACACATGCATTTTACCCCTTCCCCCCACGGACATGGCCTTAGGAATTGGAAAGCTTTTCCCAGAAGGATCCTCCAGACCAACACGTTGGTCATGTCGGGGACGGAGGTTATAACGGAGTAACTCCGATTTCCCCCCCCACGAGACCCTCGGTCCCAGCACCCGTGCCCTCTTATCTCCAGGACCGGGAGATGAACAGGAATGTCATTACCCCTCCTCCCAAGGAACCTCATCCCCCCAAATCCTCCTCCTCCTTTGGCTGGCTCCGAGCGGGGAAGAAGCTTGGAACGGTCAGGGAGCGCATGAGTGTACGTTGATCCCGCGTGGGGGTGGCCCACTCTTCGCCTTGAATCCCCATCTCATCCCAAATCTCTCTCTTCCCCTCCACTCACAGCGTAAACTTGTCACGAGAAAGGGGAGCAAGATCGTGGATGAACCTCCTTCCCCAACCACCGCCAAAGCAGCCATATCTACTCCTTTGGAATTGACGCCCCCAGGAACCCCTCGGGCCCTCCATTCCTCTGGAAATGCCCCCTTACCTCGGGGTGTCTTGCACGAATTTCGTCCCATCTCCACCTGTACCACTGACACGGCCCTCATCGATGAACCACAGCCCCCAAAGGCCGATACTACCTTGATGGGCCCCAGGGAAAATCCTTTCCAATCCTCCACACACTCCTCTAGTGTCTCCTCCTCCCGAAATCCATCCAGGGCCCCATCTATGCGCGAGATCCCCAAGCCTCACACCCCCACATCCACCGCCTCCGACCCATCCAGGTCCCTCTCCACACGCGAGACCCCTAGACCTCATATAACTACCATGACCGCCTCAGACCCATCCTCCTCCAAAACACATAAGCCCCTTCCAGATCCATCCACCCTGCCCATCCCCCGTTCCCCCGGCCGATCTCAATCAGGCTCTTCTCGATCTGGGATGGCCGATCCCAAGAGGAATACCGTGTTTGACCGGGAATTAAATGCCTCGCGTGATCGAGCAGCCTATGCCCATGCCATGGATTTTGACGACGAGGAAGAGGACAACTAGGCGACATTCCATCACGAAGGGCCACTAGGGGGCTGGGAGGCAAATGTCCTCATGATCGAGGCTGCAGACCACGACCCTATTCATCATCTTACCATTTAATCTCATTGTTAACCAATCAATCCACCCCCATCCCCACTGTCGCCTCTCTGGCCCTTTTCTATCTGCTACCGTCGATCCATCAACGATTCCATTTCTCTTTTTCTCTTTTCAATCCTCCTCTTCCATGTACAATTTGTTCAACAGAGACGTATCCGTCTTTAGGTCCTTACCCCGAGCACGCCGATATCCATGTAGGAGAGGATGAGTAAATGGTTCCTTCATTCCTTGTCTGGCCCTGCCCAGCCCACTCGTCATCCTTCACCAACAATACGATACACATCATCTTCCCTGCGAGAAAAGAGGCTCATAAAGACCAGCTGGGCATACGTCTGATATTCCGCTCTGTGGTATTCCATACTGTGTGGGCTCATAGGAGCTACAGGTGCGCTTGGATGTATCCCTACTCTATTTACTGCCATTTGTCTCCCGGGAAACAAGGCTGAGTTTTCATTATCAACATAAAGGGCAGTTTCAAACGCCATCCTCTTTCCCATCCCATCCCATCCCATCCCATCCCATCCCATCCCATCCTATCCCATCCTTCATCCCTACCCCTTCCCATCCCGGTGGACGTGTGGTACCCCTTCCCTTCTGCACCATGGTAAGACAGCGCGACAGCCCTACTTTCCTCACCTGGGCTGATCCTTCTCTCCTATTAGGTCCTCCCCTTCCTCTCCCGAGCCTCTCGATCCACCCAGTCTAGACCCCCTCCCTATCCCCATCGTGTAATACAATGGGTCTCGGCTGCACCGGCATTATGGGCTGCCTTGTGCCAACTCACCGCTGCCGTAGTATCTCCCTCCACCCCTCCCTCATCCCTCCTCTTCTCCCAGACCACCGCCCTGGATTACTACATTGCCATCCCATGGTCCCTTCTCACCGCCCTTTTTAATTATCATCTAGCCGATTGCGCCCTGCGTCGATGGCCTTGTCGTCCCACCTTTCTCTCCATCATTCTTCACATCATCACCTTTCTCTCCTCAATTATCCTTCTCCAATACCTCATCCTGTCCATCTGGGACAGTGACCAGCCTGCCCACCCATGGCTCATCCTCTCCCTCATTTCCCTCTTCCTCCTTTACGTCTTCTCCTCCTCCTCCTCCCATAGTCCTCTTGCTTACTATCGTCGCCTTTCGCTCAACGAGTCTAGGGAATCCTCCATGTCCCTCGAACCCCTGCCCTCCCCCGCCGGCGCTAGCTCCGATCCTGAGCCCAGATCCCTGGCTGTTTCCATCAAATATCGCACCCTCCTCATTCTCCTCACCATCATCAGCCTCATCAGTACCACCAGCCTCCTACGTCAAGAATCCCTCCCCCCGCACCACGCCTCCATCGATCCCATCTTCGCCCCCCAGTTCGGCCTCAGTGCCAACACCACCGCCGTCCTTCCCGAGCTCTCAGATCCCTCCAAGGTCCGCTTCCTCCTCATCGTCTTCTCCTCTTGGGCTGAGGCTGGCTTCCGGCATCGTCAGACCTTCCGTGAATCCACCTTGCGACTCATAGCCCCTGCCCTCAACGCCAATCCGTCCGCCTCCTTTGCTTACCGCTTTGTCCTAGGTAACGCTCCTTCCGATCAGGTACGTCGGGAGCTAGGCCCCGCTATTGACGCCGAGCGCCACGACCACGCCGATATCCTCATCGTACCCACAAGCGATCGGTACGAGGACCTCAGTCGAAAGGCCTACGGCGCTTACACCTGGGCTGAAGACCTTCAATTTGACTATCTCCTCAAGACCGATGACGATTGCTTCATCCGTCTCGACACCATCATCCATGAGCACGTCGCCTCCCATCCCCAGTACGGCTACTGGCGGGGCATGGCCTACCATGACATCTCCCCCATCCGCAACTCTGTTGATAAAAACTCCGCTTGGGACTACTTACTCCCTCTCTTCCCCCCGTATGTTGCCGGAGCCCTCACCGTTCTTTCCCGCGACGTCATTCACCGTCTCGTCTCCCCCGGTCCCAGGACGTTTACCAAGAATGAGGATCAAAACCTCGGTATCTGGCTCTATCCCCTCGGTATCACCCCCGTCCACGACCGAAGGATCCAGCAAGCCGATGTCTGTGAGGACGACATGATCTCTAAGCACTTCTCCGACACGTATGACGCCCCCCCCAATGGCCACACCCCCAAAGACATGGCCGACAATGTTCTTCAGGGCCGTCCCCTGTGCCAGGGCTTCTGGCAAAATCACTGTGCCTACTGCTATCCTTGTACCGGTCGCATCAACCACTGGAGGGATTGGGGCTTTGAGTGCGACGATGTTCGCGGCGTTACCCGTCCCCAGCCCGTCCTACCTCCGTCTTCCTCAGAGACTCAGTCTCCCTCTCAGAGTGAGGTCGTGGATCCCCCCTCCCCTTCCGAGGAAGCTCCGTTAAAGGGCTCTTGGATCATCCCTGGTCTTCTTCATCCTTTTTACTCCCCCATGAGCGACAGGGAGGATTGGTCCTCGCTCTACTGGGCCGCTTGGACATCCGCCCCAGATACCTTCCTCGATCGTCATCACCGAACCCTTGAACTCGTCTTTGCCCATACACCCCATGCCCATGTCGTCATTCTTTCCCCCTCCCTGCCTACCGATTTTTTCCTCCCTTACACCTCTCGAGGCTACAATGTCTACGTCGTCCCCGCCACTCCCGCCGATTTTCTCCGGAATCAATGGTGGATCGGTCCCAAAACGGAGGCCTGGGTTCATCGTATGCACGACTGGTCCACAGGCACCAATTACATCTCTCATCTCACTGACTACATCCGATACATCATGCTCCACAAGTACGGCGGCACCTACATGGACATGGATGCCCTATGGATCAGAGCTCCCCCTGATCCCGATGTTCAGTTCATTGGGGGTGATCAGTCTCTCGTTGCCTCCGATCTCGAGTGGACCCTTGACGCCACCGGGCTCTACTTGGCCCCCGGTGTCATGCGTCTCCGCAAGCACTGGAGCATCCTCCGTCAGATCGCCGAGGACGTCTTTGACCCCGATGTCTACTCCCCCGAGTGCTTCAACTGTGTCGGTCCAAAGGCCATCACCACCCACGTTAAGCCCCAACGTGCGCTCTTGACCCGCGTCGGTCATCTCCACATCCTCCCTATCCACATCCTTTATCCCAAAAATTATCTCGAAGCCCATTTGTTCCTCGAACCCTCCGTTCTCCCGCCCAATCGCGCCATTGAGGATCCCGCCATGGCCGAGGTTAGTGACTTGCTTCACCATGGCACCTGGAGTATCCATCTCTTTGGCAAAATGACCAAGGGCGTCCCCATCCAACCGGGTAGTGTCGTCGACGCTGTCTTCCGTCGCTGGGGCCTCTACATCACTGGGGAACACGCTGGGCTGCGACTACCCTTGGAGATTCATGGTCCCTCTTTCATCGAAGCCCCAGTCGGTGCGGCCAATCCCATCCTTTTCCAAGGAACCCAAGCCATCTTAGTTCGCGGAGGTGAGGTCATCCTCCGACCCGAGGAGGGTGGTCGTACTATGCTCCGTGTCCGCGCCGAGGGCGGCTGGCTCTCATGGGGCGATGCCTCCCCCGATTGGAAGTATATGGAGATGGAGGGGATTGAAGGCTCCTATGCTGGTGTCAACTCTCTTCTCTCCCAGCTTCGATGGGCCCGATCGGATCCCGATGACGCCGAAACCAAGCAGCCCGCTGGCCTGATCCGTATCGAAGTGGGAATGGGAGAGGAGACTGTAGTGTACCGGTGCAAAGTATGGACTGCCTAGTGTCGGCTGTTGTTGAAAAATGAGAACTAGATGAATGGATTGGTTAATGGCACTGGAGAGAAATGGATCAACACTAAGAAATATAGCCCATTGCGCCGCAAGAGCATGTCTGACTCTATGCGCAACTGGGCCATGTGCTCATCAATGGCCATCTTGGCACAGAAGGGCCTTCCCCCCCATCCTACTGCGTCAACCGCCACGCGCTCAATAGTGAAACACGGGCAGATCCTGGGGGGTCTGCGCGCTGCTGCCCCACATCACACCATCCCTTATGGGGTTGTAATAGGTCATTTAATCAATCATCTCTGTCAAATGTGTAAGCGGAGTTTAGCCAAAGCGGACCAAGGCTTGATCCATCCAGATGAATGAGATACTTCCATCTCCTCTAGTCTGACCCGTACACAAACCACATGGATCCCAGATCCAGTTAGCAAAGGCTCATCGGTGACCCGGGGAAGAGCAAAAAAGAAGAAAAAAAGACCTGATGAACTTTATAAAGGCGTGTCTTGTAGTCGCCCCCTCCCTCTCCCATCATCTCCTGTTCCTTGCTCCTATACCTCTCCCCCTCTGACTTGACGAATTTCAATCCCTACCGGCCCCACAGTATCCTCTCTTAACATGCGTCTATCTCTTGCTGCTACTCTCCTCGCCCTAACTCTGACCTCCTATACGGTCATGGCTGCCCCCTCCCGTTATCCACCCAATGCTGGTAGATCTGCCGATCCCTCCAAGTATCTATCGGAGCTGAACTCACCCACTGGGAATCATGCTACCATAATGCGCCGACTTATCAAGGCCTCGGCCAGCCAGATCGGGAAGATCCGCGACATTGCCAAAATTCGAAAAGATTATAATATTGAAGCAGCTGCTATCAAGTTAAAGTCTCTTATGGACCATCCCGAAGATCCGTCCATAGTTTCGAACCTCGAGACCCGAAAGAAGACTATGGATGCTTTGGACAATGCTATTGGGGAAAGTGGTCATTTCTCCCATTATGAGAGTGTTCTATATCATTGAGGGTGTGTGCAAGAGGGATGAGTCAACAGACGATGCTCTCTTTGATTCATAGATATTTGCAAAAGGTGCGGCCGTGTTGAGTAATTGTTTAAACGGACGACATCAATGTTTCTAATTTATTCTTTTTTTTCACGATACTGTCGTGTAGTGATGATCAAATGTGCAGGAAATGACACTGAGTAGAAGTCTGAACAGGGTTCAGTGTGATAAGAGAAGCACACCAAGGATGGAGCCACTGATGCTATCAAGATTATCACATTGATATATCAAACTAGTGATCATTGATTGACTTCCAGATGACAAAGGTAGAAGCTAGATGGTCGTTGAGATGAAGGGGATAAGGAGCTTAATGGATTAATGGATTAAGGGGATGAAGTGGTTTGAGAAGAGTATAAATACTCGGGGTTTT
>KZ987987.1:0-11906 GCA_003614145.1 Piptocephalis cylindrospora
TTCCAATAGATCATCCCCAAGCGCATCCAATTCTACAGGGAAGACGGTAAGTTATGGTATGTGTCCAGATCAGTAGCTCCTAAAGCTCCCACTCACCAGCCTCTAATTCTCCATCATCCAGTTCTTCGGGAACAGCATAGGACCGACCCATGGTGTCCTGGATCTCATTGGCCTGCTCCATCAGATCCTCCATTTCATCTTGCAAACTCTGTAGCTCGTAGGAGAAAGGGACAGATGAGTACTGGATATTTTCTGACTCCATCCCTCCTTGATCATAATACTTTACCTCAATCTTATCCACACTGATGCCTTTGTACTGCTTCTTCAGCTCCTTATTCGCGGAAGTCATGGCCTCCACAGTCACGGCGGTGTTCTTGAGATTGTCCGTGGCAAAAGAGGCCTGCTCCATATTGAACACCTGTTGTTGGAGGCTTTCTCTTTGGGATTCATAGAGCCGTTTCTGTTGCAGGACCCTGACGGCCCTTTGCTTCACTGCTTGCTGTTGCGAATGGCGGCATGTTAAGATGGAAAAAATAGCCTCATCCCGCCCTCACCTCAATGTTTTACCTTGCCTGGCCCATCCCGCATCTTACTCATCTGATCCTTATACCGCAGCAACTCGGCCTCCAACCGACGAAGCTTCACATCCACCGACTCTACCCTATTGTCCGTCTGGAAAGGGAATGGGTGAGATCAACAATGGCAGGTCAGGATTACGTTGATGGAAGAGGACGTACTGCCGAGATGGCTTGGTTCAGGGTGGGATTGGGTTTCTTCTTACTAGTTCCAAAGAAACGGTTCATTTGAGGAGACAGTGGTGGTGGGAAGAGGAGGAGATGGTGCAAACAAAGTGGGAAGGTGAGAGGAGGTAAAGGTTGTGGGAGGCAAGAACACACGTCCTTTCATTCTCCACTCCTTGAATAATAAGTGCATCACAGGAATGATCCAGCTGGCATCATCTCACACCAACGAACGCACCGCCCACTGTGTGTGGTGCTTCCTCTCCACTAATATATCAATAGCAACAGAGCGTATTATCATCCTTATTGCGCGTGCTGCCCCATTCTTGTCCCTCCCAGCCTCCATCGCTCCTTTCCTTGACATATGGATGAACGACAAGAAACTCTACGAGAGATGGCCGCTCTAGGCAACTGGAGGACCGTGCAATCCTTGCTTCAAGCAGGCGTACATCCTGATGGGCAAAACCCTGTAAACGGATGGTAGGTGATCTGGTGCTTACTTAGAGAGGAACAAACCTTCTCCAAGCTCATTCCAGGTTTATAGGACCGCTTTGCATTGGGCTAGCTCACGGGGACAAGGAAGGATCATCCCCATCCTATTGGCCGCCAAAGCCGACAAAACCATCCGGGATGGACAGGGAAGGACCCCGGCGGAGGTGGCAAAGGAGCCCGAGATTCGACGTCTCCTGGGTGAACAGCCAGATTCAAAGATTCTATCTGAACCCTCTACTGCATCTCCAGTATGGACCCCGAATTATCTCGCCAACCCTGATCTTTCCAGGACCTGGGCAACTCCCGATGAGGTTACTCCCGTAGCCCAGGATGCTCCACCAAGGGAGATTCTCGTGTATCATGGCCGTGTTGCGGATGATCGATTACTCGGAGCCGTCCTCGTCCCTCCCACCACCACCACTATGGATGCTCTATTGGCCCAGATCCACAGGGAGTTAGACGGGATTCCAGAAGGGGCCAGGCTTGCCCGGGCTCCCAATGATGATCCAGCCAAGATCATTCCGATTAACCGGAAACAAGGATCCTTAACCGTAGAGGGCATCATGCCCAGCGCCGCATCTGTCATTGTCCTTTTGCCCCAGCTTCCTACCGACTCTGATCCATAAATACATCATTATGCGTATTTATTGATGGTTGTCTTTGTTATGTGCCATCCCTTCCCCCCCCCCCACTCTTTCTCTTTCTCTATCGTATCTCACATGGTTTGAATTCGTTTTCTGGGCTGTCTAGTGCCCTCCACGCTCAACCGCTGGCTCATACAAGAGGACCTGGGATAGTCTGTACAGGATGAGTTTCAGGGTTTGTCGGGTGAGGCCCGCCATCCCTGTCAGATTTCTATCCGCACCCAGGAGGATGAGTACTGTATCCGGGAGGTTCATTCCTCCTCCACTCTCCTTAAACTCACCTAGACATGCTTCCCCAATCCCTCCACACTTCCCGGTCTCCTCCAGGATGGGAAGAAACAAAGGTGGGGGGTGGGGTGGCATAAGACTTGAAGCCCACGATATTGGGAAAGCCAGGGCCGGCAGCGGAAGTGGCGATCTGACGCTTGAGATTCCCTAGTTCTGGGCCCGAAGGGGTTCGGAAGGGATCCTCGTGACCTCCTCCTCCACCCATGACTAGGCATTCATTCTTCCACCAGCGGGAGAAGCGTTGAAGGGGCTCATCCCCCCCCTTCCAGGGGCCCCAGGTGCCTGAGGAGAAGGATTGGAGGATGGATCGGACGGTGTGGATATTAGTGAGCCCCTCAGGGCTACGAGTCAGACAAGCGAATAGAGGGATAGCATGAGGTCCATGGGCGTCAATTCCCAGCTCCCGTCGGATGTCAGCCATAGGATAGAGGGAGGCCAGGAGAAGGTCGTATGGCGCATCAAAGGTATAGATGAGACATGGAGAAGTGAGGCCACTGAAGAGGAGGATCGATCGGTTTGTGGAAAGGATGGGGATCTGGAGGGTAGATGCGAGGGTGACGGCCCTCGCCCTAGCCCTACCCCGAACTTCTTTCCATTCCACTCCTAATATGTTCATCATTTTCTAGGGTGATCAAGTAGTGAGATAGTGATGGCGAGGGATGGGGGCGGGGATACGGTCGATGCAAGATCACTGCCTACCTTAACATCGCCAATGAGACCACCGTGAGTGGCATGAATAAGAGGGGTGGGTCGGGCCAGCTGGGTGGAAAGCTCGTCCAGCCATACACGAGCATCATTCCCAAGGAGGGTGTGGGAAAGGAAAGCGGCAGAGGCCACCAGCTCGTCCGTATCCCCCCATCCAGGCCAGTTGGAGGAGGGAAGGGGAATGCTGAGGGGAGAAGGAGGGCTCTGGGACCATTGCTTCCATTGACTCACATCCTGAAGTATACTGGCCCACAGCTCCAGGGATTCACGTAAGGCCTTGGCTCTGCCTTTGCTTTTGGGCAGATTGGGCGGGGCCAGGACCTGCTTCTGTGCTCGAGTACTCCCATCACGGACAATGTTGGATGGAAGAGTCATGGCTTCACGCAAGACCTCCTCCCAATCGGGCATGTGATCCTCCAGACGCTTCCAAGCGATCTTGGCCAGAAGGGCCTGGGATGACAAGGGAGGAGGAATAGGATCACTTTCTTCACTGTCACTCCTATTTATGGAAGATGCTCGCTCTGGGTAGAGCCCTTTGACAAAGGAACCATTATACGCCTCATTTTTGATCTATAGAGACAGGATGATATTATACATAAGGCCCCTATCTCTTTCTTTGCCTTACTCCTACCTCCTCAGCCCTACCTCCATGGAATTAAAGACCACTATGGGCTTGATATCCAGGATCAGGAGGCGGATCAGACGGAAAAAGAGCCGAGGGAGGATCAGCTGAGGAGGTTGCCCTGCGTCAACCTGGAACCAGCTGGTGGCATCCACCACCACGGTTTGGCCCTTGAGACAGGTGAGGGAAACGGTAGTTCGGTAGGGGTTTACCTTGCTCCAGAAGACCTCCCTGCTGGGATCCACGTCGGTGTCATTGTGAGCTAAAGCCTCGTTTGGCATGCTAGTGGGATGAGGGGGAGGGGGGGCATAGGTAAGATGGTCTAGAGAAAAGGGCTAGGGCGCGAGGTTGATTATATTCGTTCTACGCGTGATAATGCTCGAAAATCAACCTGTATCCGTATATCGCGTGTATAGGGGTAGATACTCAGACAAGGCTGGATGTGCTCTCTGGTACATTCTCTTGGGACTTCCTATAGAAGCTAGGGCCGGCTGTTGTGATGCGGCAAATTTTATAAACATAATGGATGCTGTAAATTATGATTATACAACGTATCGTGAAAATAAGCTGATATTTATACCACCATGGGCCCTTTTCTTCGTCATTATTCTTCTGGAAACCCATTCTTGATGAAATAAAATGCGCTAGAAGCGTAAGGACGACACAATCAAAAATAACTAAAGTAATTTTAAATTGATCAATAACCCACTGCAGAAAGCAAGAAATTGTGATATAGACTACACCGGTGCACTTTCGATGCAAGACTTTGCAAATTCCATTACCAACCATCAATACCCAATACATCCACCCTTTGCCTTTAAAACCGCTTGCATCCTTGAAGGCATGCTGTCAATGAGGTTTAGGGCTACACCCTGGGGGATTTGAGCCTGGAGAACGAGAGGACCATTCCAGGATTTGGATCATATTGAGCATCTCTGGGGATACCTAAAGAGGCAGCTAGCCGCCTACGAGAGGATCCCCCCACCAATATCGATGCTCTTTGGGCCCGGGTGGAATCAGAATGGGATCGGATTCCCCAGGATATAGCCCTGAACCTCATCGACAGCATGCCTTCAAGGATGCAAGCGGTTTTAAAGGCAAAGGGTGAAAGTACAAGATGTTGATGGTTGGAGATGGAGTTTGCAGAATCCTGCATCGAAACTGTGTCGTCATTTATTTCACAATTATTTAATTCCTAGAGTTATTTATTTTTCAATCTAAATTTACTCTACTTCCTGTTGATTGTATTATCCATGCGCTTCTAGTGTACTCTATTTCATGAAGAATGGTTCCCCAGAAGAATGATGAAGAAAAGAGTCCATGATGGTATAAATACTGGTGTATTTTCACAATACACTGTATATCTACTCACTTCTGGAAGACTTGCCTTGGACTCTCTCTCATGTACATGCAAGATGTAAAGTGTGTAAAAGACCTGTCGTTGTAGCATTCTGTGCATGTCACACACCCTACTCATTTATCCACTCGCTCACACTCTCAGTGTGTCTGCACCGCCTCCGTCTGGAACACACAACACACACACACGCCAATGTATAAAAAGAGTGCGGTTGGATTGCTTCAGCCACTCACATTCCACACCATTTCCTTTTTCCCTCTTCTCTCTTTCTCCCTTCTCGCTTTCTCCCTCTCCTCTCTTCTCCCTCTTATCGTTATTCTCAAATCACTCCAACATGGACAGAGTAGTTATTGAAGATCTGGATGTGGATGCACCAGCAATCTCGGCTACGACCAACGGTCATCCCTCTGATCAGGAACAGGCCGTGGAGAGGCCCGTGGAGACCTCGGATATAGAGGGTATTCCACCCCAGGATTCTATCATAGTAGAGGATAGGGAGGGGGGAGGGGGAGAGCAGGTAGAAAGGGCGCGAGAGAACGAGGAAACGGAGATCAGGGACTGGCCCGAGTCGCGCGATCGTCGGTCCTATTCGCGGGGCAGGTCCTACTCCCCCGACCATCGTCGTCGGGAAGGGAGGGAGAGCCCGCGTCGTCGATCCCGCTCTCCCCGGGGAGATGCCCGGGGAAATTCCCGGAGGGGTGCCCCAATGGGTAGGGGGGCAGGGATGGGGGTAGGAGGCGGACCAGTTGGGCCTGGGCCGGTGGGCCGACCCACCGAGAACATCTTTGTATGGGGGAAAAAGTCCGTGACGGGGAACCGGACGTACGTTGGAAATTTGGCCTACTCGGTGAGGGTCGCGGACCTCCAGGAGCACTTTGGCAAGTACGGAGAGGTGGTGTACGCCGAGGTGCTAGAGCGGATGGGTCGAAGCCAAGGTGGAGGGTTGGTCGAATACGCTGAGGCTTCCCAGAAGGAAGAGGCCATGCGATCCATGCAAAATCACATTATCCTCGGTAGGCCCATCTTTCTTCGGGAGGATCGGGTGGATTCGAATGTCACCCCGGCGGCCCGCCCTCCTCACTCTTTTGGACCTCCTCCTCCTTCCATGGGCGCCATGGGTGGTGGAAGGGATCGCGGAAGATCCCCTCCTCCGGGTCGCCATGGCCCTCCCTTTCCCTCCATGGGTTATCGTGGGGGCTCGGGGATGGGAGGGGGATACCGCGATCGGATGGATCATGGATTTCCTGGATCTGGAGGAGGTCGGGGAGGACCGATGGCAGGAGGAGGAGGAGGAGGAGCGCCAGGTCGGGGTCTCTGGGTGGGGAATCTTCCTTATACGGTGTCGTGGCAGCAGCTCAAAGATGTGTTTCGGGACCAGGGTACCGTGGAGCGAGCAGACATCCAGCTGGATGGGGCAGGTCGTAGCCGTGGAAGCGGAGTGGTCACGATGGCCCGGCCTGAAGATGCCAGTCGAGCCATCCGATCCCTGGATGGAACGCTGTGGGCCGGCCGACGCATTGAAGTCCGAGAAGATCGCCATAACATGGCAGGGGGTGGGCCTCCCGGAGGTGGGGCTCATGGGTTTGGACCGAGTCCAGGTATGGCTCATGGATACCGTGGTCCGCCCTCCTTTGGGGGAGGGCCCGGGCACGGTCCTCCTCCTTCATCTAGGCCCTACCCATCCTCCATGGGACCCTCTGGACCTCTTCCCCGGACCTCCCGGTCTCCTCCTCCTTATGCTGGGGCCAAGGGACCTCCTGGTCGGGGGTACGGCCCTCTTCCTACCGGGCCTGGACAGGGGAGTAAGGACTCTGTCGGGGCAAGGGCTGGATCGATCGCCTCCCCCCCCTCTCCTGCCCTAAGGGTATCTAATGTAAGTTGGAAGAGACATGGTTTTTATGGATAAAGTCGAGCTTCTCTCATCTCGGTCCTATTCGATGATAGCTCCCGTACTCGACGACGCGCGAGGATTTGGATGACCTTTTCAAGGCGTTTGGCCCGATGGATCGGTGTGTACTGGATGTGGATGGGTCGGGGGCGGCCATGGGGACCGGATCGGTCCTTTACCTTTCCCAGCAAGCGGCAGATCGGTCGGTGAGCAAGTTGAATGGGTATCTTTATGGGGGGAGGAAGTTGGAAGTTCGGTATGATTCTGGAAGGAGGGTTTGACGAGGGGGATTGGGTGGGGATTGGGTGGGAGGGGGATAGCTCCATACAAAGGACGTGATGTGGTGGGGAGGATAAAAGCAGGAGGCATTTCACCTTGTCCGGCTCGGATCGCGTTAGATACCATGAAAGGGAGATGTGTGCTGATGAAGAGTGTGTGTCATGGGTGTGACCAGAGGCTGTATGCAACGTGAGATGGGTGGGTGTATGGCAGGGATGGGCATTGTACAGCATGGAGGGGGGGGGGGGGGGGGGGGGGGGGACATCAAAGGGGGGGTGGTAGGGGAAGTTTTGGAGGGGGGGGGGGGGGGGGGGGAGGGGGGGGGGGGGTGTGACAAGGCGTGAGACCCGTTTTTTGAGGGGATAGGATGGAAGGGGGGGGGGATTGTACGACTATGCGATGCCATGTTTTTTGGGGAGAGGGGAAAGGGTCCTTTGTGAATTAGCGTTGGGCTCGGGGGCGAGTGATACCCTAGTGTACTGTACTTTCACGTGCTTTCACGTTGAAGGCTATGCAGGAGGAGACTCTTTTTCAAAAGGAGGAGGCTCATTGATGTATCAGTGTGTGGGTGTATTTAAGAAGGTATTCGAAGGGATATTTGCGCGTGTATGAAGATGGAATATGGGAACCTTTATCTCTCATTCCCCATGGATCACCCTTGGCGTAGCAATATGTGCTATGGGGGAAGACAGCCTCCCCTGCCTCTGTACCGCTAGGGACTTGGATTTGCATGCTGTTATCAGGGACTGACACGTGGGGGCGGTAGATAGATCGCTTATTTTTCAAGGAGTCCTGTTCCCCCGGACGACTTGAAGAATGGTTCATTTCTCTACTGGTTGTGCACATTCAAGCAGCACACCAAGTTGGTCCTTTTCTTCCCTGGAGTATGGGAAAGGGCACTCCTTTCTCTTCCTCGTGGTGGCATAGGACCATCATCAAGGGTGTAATGCTGGTGATTGTCCAGGGAGAAGAGGTCCCATGCTCCAATCTTATAGTGCCCTTATACTGTAATAATAAGCGAGTGATAGAGCTGCACATCCCTATCACCAGGTAAGGTCATCCCTTCAGGTCAGTCTGTGCTCTCTCTCTAATCAGGGCCCAATTAGCCCCATCTCCCCCCCAACACGGAGCACCCGCGCTTCATCCTCACACTTTCACATTCCAAGCGTGCGCGCGCACTCCCCTTGACACAGTGAGGGAGTATGAATGTGCATGTATGTGGGTATTCGGTCATCGGTCGGGGTGGATGATCTGAAAGCGCGTGGGGCGCTTGGCTGGGTTTTGGGGGGGAGGAGGAGGGAGGCCGACGACGTCAAAAAGGCAGGGCGCGCGCGCCACTTTTTCCCCTTCTCTCCCTTCTCTCCTCCCTTCTCTCTTCTCTCCCACCCCACTCTCCTGTATCTCACTCTCCATCCTGCTCCCCAAAGGACTTGATCTTGCGTCCAAACCCTCACCCACATCTCCTCTCAGCACCATGACCAACTGGACTCTTGCCGTATGTGCTGCACTAGAGATAGATCACACGCTCATCTCCCAGTTCCATGTCATTCTTCCTTTCTCACTCTATTTCCCTCTCCTTCCTCCTTCCCCCTCTCTAGATCCCCTCGGAACCCACCCCGAAGCTCGTGCATGTCACCGACATTGCAAAGGACGCTAGCGAGGATAAGGTCCGCGAGTTCTTCCTCTTTTGCGGAAAGATCCAAAAGTTTGAGCTCAAAGATGCCTCGAACGAGAAGACCAAGGAGGCCCTGATCCTGTTTGACAAGGAATCCGCCGCAAAGACCGCCACTATGCTCTCCAACGCTGTCATCAACGAGCAGCAAATCACTGTCCAATACTACTTTGACCAGTTCCACTCCGCCTCCGCCACTGCCGAGCACGACGATGCTGCTAATGCCGATGCCCGTGGCTCCAATGCCGGATCCCAGGAGGAGAAGCCCAAGACCGGAATTGTCACCGAGGTGGTTGCTGCCGGCTACGGCCTCCAGCACTCCATCCTCTCCCACGCCAAGGAGTGGGATGCTCGGTACGGTGTGGCCGAGCGTCTTCAGGCCTACTACGTCCAGGCCCTGGATAAGGCCAATCAGATTGACCAGCAGTACAAACTCCGTGAGACCGTCACCTCCAAGGCCGGTGAGCTCGATGCCAAGTTCGACGTGTCCGGCAAGGTTGGCGCTGCCACCGCCCAGATGCAAGCTGCTGCCAACTCTGCTCTTCAGACTGGCCCCGGCCAAAAGGCCTCCACCTTCTACTCCCAGACCCGGGATCAGGTGACCGAGGGTTTGGAGGTTGGGAGGGCCAAGACCGGCAGTGGCGACGCTGCGGCCGGCCCCGCCCCCAATTCTACTTCTGATTCCTCTTCCTAGATGAGGATGATTAGGAGAGAGGGGAGACTCGCTTGGAGAGATGAAGAAGGGATGGGGAAGGATTAGGTCTGTGTGTGTGTGTGTGTGTGTTGTATGACCTATTCCTGTGTCGTGTGAGACTGCTCTCTCTTTCTCTCTGTTTGTGTTGAGCACATTGCTCTTTGCTCTATCGTCGAATAAATCCTTTCTTCCTTTTACTTCCCTTTTCTTCAGCAGCCCCTGAACGTAGACCCGTAAATAAAAGCTGAGCTTCTCTCTCTCTCTCCTTTCATTTCCCTTTTCCTAATCATCCGTGTTTTTTTTAGCGCATCGTCGACGCGAAAGACCCTTCTTGTCCAGGATCACATTATCTTGTGCTCAGCCATAGCTGATGGGCCCCTCTCCTCCTCATCACTCTGTGCAGTCCATACTGAGAATGCCTTGTCTCCCCATCTGAGAAATGTGTGAGCAAGTGTCACACTACTTTTTTTTAAGGACTGAGCACGCGCTATTGACCCGCTTTTCTATCCCTGGTTGTATCTCTTCTCCCTTCTTCCCTCTCCCTTCCTTCCTCCACCTCCCTCTCCATCCTTCTTCCCTCTTTCCCCTTTCTCTCCTCGCCATGCAACATCCCACTCACTGCCCTCTATGCTCCAAAGAACTACGGCAATTCCACCTGGATCTCACCTCCAAGGTCCAACTCTGCCCTGATCCCGAGGTACAGGATTTGCAATTGCCTTCCATACCCTCCTGTCACTCATCCCTCCCCTCCTCATAGTGTATCTACCCTCTCATGGAGCCCAACCTTTCATCCTTTCTCTCTATCCCCCCTACCAAATCCTCGTCGTCGTCGAGAAAGAAGAGCAACTCTCATCCTAAAAAAGCGGCCAGGACATCCACTCGGGTCAGTCCGTATCCAAAGGCATGTCCCTCTTCCTCTTCCCCCATTGCCTCTCCTTCCTGTATCACCCCGTATAATGACCCCGGTCTCTCTCGCACCCCAACAGCGCTTTTAGCCTCTTCTGCTAGCCCTGTCCGCGACCACCGTACATCCCCTTCTCTCTCCCCTTCTCTCCCTACCCCCCTCCCCTCCCCATCTCCCATGGTAGATCCCACGGCGTATCCTCCACTCATCCAGGAAGGATCTCAAGTTCATTCAGACGGCCGACAACAAGCTCATTTTTCAGAGGTCTTCTCCACCTCCGAGGATCTACATCAATTTCTCTTTGCCGATACAGGGCTTAACATTTAACCCCCCCCCCCTCCCACTTCCCTCCATCTCCCTTCTCAATAGGGATGGAGACATGATGATCTAAATCTCCTCATCATGATTCTTGTATGTGTACTACAGCAAAAAGTACTCTATCCTTTCTCCCTCTTCCATGTATCACAAGGATACATCTTTATCATTACACGTTATTGAATCATTCTTTTCCTGTGTCTCCTCGTTCTTTTTCCGTATCTCGCTGTTTTTCTGTATCCCCTTATCCCCATCCTAGAGAGCATGTCCATAGGGCGGGGATTCGAGTGACGCGTCCTTCATCTTGTCCCACACCTGTTCCATGTCAACATGACCGCCCTCTTGAATCGAATCGATCATCCCATATGTCCGACAGCTCCCCCCATCCTCTTCCTCTTCCTCTCTCCTCACAATGACTACAACTGCAACCGAGGATCCCTCGCCTCCAACCGCCGCTTCAGACGAAAAGGACCAGGTTCTTTCCCTCACACGAGATAGACTTACCGACTTGGTTTACTGGTCTTTGGACCATCTTCTCCACGACGATGCCATCTTTTATGCAGAGGCCCTTCTGGCCACAGAGGGCATGAGGGAGGAAGAGTGCGACGAGTCCACCGCCCTCCTAGCCACATGTCTTCTTCGGTCCGGGTCCCCGGGAAGGACCATTGCCGCACTGGAAACCCGGGACTTGGGTCCCCTCTCTGCTTACTGGTATGCCCGTGCCCTCATGGCCGTTCAGCGGTGGGACGAAGCCTCGGAGCATCTTCAGGCCCTCATGCGCCATCCCTGTTACACCAGGCCCCTGGTTCCTTCCATGACCGGGGGAGGTCTCCTGGTCCGACGATGCTTTCGTGTCGACCGGTCCGCCCTCCTCCTGGCCTATGGTCAATGTCAAGTGTAAGTCCTCTCTCTTGTTGGTCCTTTTTTCCTATCAGACTTTGTGATCATCCTCCCTCGCCTTCGTTAGGGAAAAGGCAAGGGGGGTTCAGGCAAATCATATCCTCCATCTCCAAGAGGACCAGCCTTTGACCGGCCATATCAAGTGGGCTAAAGAGGCTCTTGGGGAGGCCCTAAGGGAGAATCCCTTTCTGTGGTCCGCCTCTCACTCTCTAGCTCAGTTGGGATGTGAGTGTTTCACTTGGAGGAGCATCCATGTCCCATCCCACCACTCACCCCCCATCGTCCTTAGTGGAAAGTTGTGAAGCTTCTACCTCAGCAGAAAGTGTAAATCAGGAGATAGGAAAGAGCGATAAGGAGGACAGGGAGGAGGGGGTCGTGGTGGGTCATACCATCTTTTCCTCCCCTT
>KZ987988.1:0-11904 GCA_003614145.1 Piptocephalis cylindrospora
ACAGGTACGGGGAATATATGCTAAGGGCCAGAGAAAGGAAATGTTCATAGGACAATAACCGCTTAACATGTATCGTGTATTCTGGAGAGAAAAAGAGGGAATCGTTATTTTGTCCATTCGCCAATATCATTGTAGCAGTACAAAAAATTCAATATTTACTCCTATGACCAGCGGTGATCCTATTATGGCAGACCCTAGTAGAGAAAGAGCGATAAAAAGACCATACTCAATTCATCCAAGGTGGCTAATCTGCCTTTCCCTTCTTTTCACTCCAAAAGGTAATGTCAGGTCGAGAAATGCTTCTGAAAGACTTCGTGAGCAAGGCGGATAATGGAAAGGGTCTCTGCAAGGTCATGGCCAAGATGGATAGCATGGCGGGACAGGTTCTTTGCTAGATCTCGGAGATTCTCAATTTGCCTATCTGTGATAAGGTCAGGATGAAAACCGGAAGAGGGTCGGACATTTGAGTAAATCTGGGAATAGCGAGAGCCATTCATGCTGGTCCATGCTTGTTTCAATTCGGAAAAGCGGTCAGAGAGACCTTCCACTTGCGCTATACGATCTAGGGTATGCATCGCCCCTTGGACGTCGGTAAAGCCCTGGGAGGACTGAGTATGCCTGTGATCACCCTGGAGAAGAAGATCTTGATGAAGGCGCAAGAAGCTATCGGCGACTAGGGCTACTTGCCATGTTATCCAAGCCTGGAGAATAGCTTGGTCTACCAGGGAAAGCTGGTAAAAGCTGGCTTTGATAAGCAGATGAGTAAATTCCCGGGGAAGTTCTGACTTGTGCCTTTCCTGGATCCAGCTTTTAACGCTCTTGACCGTCGCTACGGAGCCCTTGGGGAGATGCGCACGTAAGAGATGATCAGAGGTTGTTTTGGGGCGCAGTTGCTCAATGAGATGTCGGTGCTCCTCGGGTATGCTGAGAAGAATATCTGTAGTCAACCGGACATTACCCTTGAGCTTTGCTATGTCGGTCGTCTCTAGATTATTAATGATATTGGTGTTGATTGAATCGAACCCCTCCAGAGCACTCATAAACTTGGACTTGTGCTTTAAATGATAGATCAGGCGCCTAGTTTGAATTTTCCACTCCTCCAGGGCCTTTTCGGCCCCAGGAATGATGCGTTGGTTGGTTTGGTCACTCGAAAGACCATGTCCAGGAGCCGCGGCCTGGACGAGGATATGGAGGGACTGATGAGTGCATTCGGAATAAGAACTTTGAGATGGAGAGGGAACGCTGAACCTTCTATTCCTATCGGAATGTCTAGATTGCTCTGAATCAGATGATGAGGACGATCTGTCGCTATCCGAGCTATACTCATCACCGGAAGACGAAGATGACCCACCGCTACTTGACCTATATCCTCGCTTCAAAGACGAGATAAGAGGAGGGGGTCGATTAGGAGAGAGGGAACGACGTTGATCCCCGTCGGACCTGTAGGTGGGAGTACCAATAACCGCGGAGGCGGCCAGGACGGAGAGGAGGAACAAGGTGGCGTGAACGTTGGTGGTGAGAAGCATCGTGATAGTTGATCAGAGTAAGTCCAGATGCGTTGGTGAAAGAGTGCGAGTATAAGGCTGTTATGTCTTGGGCGTCAAAGCGTCGTGGCAGTAGGGGAAGGGAGGCGACCTTGGGGAGGGGGATGGGACTGGGAGAGAGGGTTGGATGGAGGTGGGGACAAAGCGCTCAGATTTTATAAGCAACACAACTTCCATCTTTCTGTTGGGCGATGAAGGGCGAATCTGGATGAAGACCATTGCTCTTTTTTATGGTTGCCAGTCACCGCCCCTGCTCGTGTTACCGAACTTGAGGGCCAGTCTGGCAATGGGAGACGGCGGAGTGATTGTCGGAGATGTGACGAATGTGCTATGTAAAGAGCGGAGGTTGAACCCAAGATGACAGATGTTGAAACGAGGGGGGGGGGAGATGCACGCCCAATGATAGACAACATGTATCAGAGAGTGAATTCGATAGATGAGCTGAGTGGTGACTGAGATGGTATGGGGCGGTAAGAGCGACACTCGAACAAAACATTCATTGATGCGGTAGTCATTTGATTCTGTAAACAGGTCATATTGGGGTAAGGCGTGATCTCATACTGCACTGTACTTTTTCTTCCATAGCTCCCATCCCTGTCACAGGTGTTTAGATCCCGATGAGGCTCGTGAACGACAGGTATGGTTGCAAGGAGCGAGCCGGTTTTCACCTTATCATCTAGTGCCTATTCCGACCAATTTCCTTGCTAAAATTGCGGTGGGCCCGGCTGACCTTGGTGAGAACCTTGGCTAGATCTACCCCATGATCAAGGGCACAATTAAGCAGGGACTCGGACAATTCCTGCAGCCCTTCCGACCGGCGAACCTCCGCCTCAACTGCCCTATTGTTATGCGCATTGGTACGGAGCGTCTCATAGGAGGATGTGAGGTCATATCCCTTGCCCCTGACCCAAACATCCTTGATGTCCTCAAAAGATGGATGAATGCTTTGAGCATTAGGAAGGTGATTTAAAAAGGAAATGACCTCAGTAGCGTCAAACGATCCCGTCTGGAATTTGTTAGACACCATTATCATGTCATCGGAGAGCATAATCAGTTCTCGGATCAAATTGGATCGGACAATGGCTTGATCCACCAATGAAAGGCCGTTAAAGTTGTCCTTTTGAAGGAGAGGAGCGCGATCTCTGGGGGCGACATGTGGGGGAGGGCCACTGTGGTGAGAGGTGGTAATTTTAAACAGGATGCGAAGCTGTTGGCGTAGCTCCCTGGCAGTACTCATAACAGTGGTCGGATGACTCGGGTAATCCTTCTGTCCGCTAGAGCCTCTGCTTGTGGGCCGTAGAGACGTGATGAGATTCTGGTGGATATCAGGGATGGACAAGAGGGTACGAAGGGCAATGCCGTTGTCTTTATCCAGTTCATCTGAAGTATCCTCGGTATTGTCCGTAAGTGGTTCCACTTGCCCGTCTAGAGCCTTTTGAAGCCTCTTGGTAAGATATCGCCACACGGAAATGGCATGTTTCTTATCGTTATCGTTATATTGCTTGATAAGAATGCTTTGGGGGATACCATGGGCCGTACCATCGTCTAAGGTTAGGGCAGTGACGGCGGTATGAGCGGAGTGCTTGTATTCTTTGTATAATTTAAAGAGGGGCTGGTCGCGCATTACATTGGACTGGCCATTAGCAATAGCTGAACTTCCTTGACGCTCAGTGATAACAGACGAGGCATCATCCGTATCGGAGCCATACTCTGAACTGGAGGCCTTGATCAAGGCAGGCGGGGTAGGGGGGGAGGGATGGCGGCGTTTGCGTCCCTGAGACGGATGGTTTTCCCCATGACTGCGACCATGGCCATGGTCATGTGCATTCATGGGCATGGGGCTGGCGGAGACGGTCATGACGGTCATGGAAGCCAAAGTAAAGGCAAGTAGGGCGACGGCGTGGATTTTAATGGAAAGGTGCATCGTTATTGAGAAGTATGAGGCGGCCAGAAGGACGTATAAGGGGAAGAAAGGGGTCGTTGTAGAGTGGAGATGGGAGTTCGGGTTTAGCGTAAAGGCGTAGCTTAGATAGCTGGCGGATGGGTAGCGTGTGGGAGGAGGGGCGGGGAGGAAGAGGAAGACAGGGCAGAGGGGATGGCGTGAATCCAGAGATTTTATAGCTGACTTTCTCTTGTGCTCTCGTTCATGGGGCAAAAAGGAAAATGACTGTGTTTCTGGCATCTCTATCCCGCTTTTCCAGTGTCGATGGTTAGCTTGAACAACATGGCATAGTGTCAAGAAGAGGAAGGGGATCGGCAAGGGCGGAGAGAAGTATACCGTGCTGACCACCAAGGATTGGAGCAGAAAGTGTCGGAGATTCAACCCAGATGAGGATGAAAGATGTGTGATGGAGCATGGAAATGACTTTCAACGTATGGAAATCTAAGCATATGGCATCCGGGGTTCCAGCTTAGGGGGGGAAATGATTTATTGGTGGGCTGACTAGCTGGATACTAGAGAGCATGGCCCATTTGCACATGTGTACGCCTCGTGGAACCCTGACTGATGAACGTATGTCTGGCTCGTGAAACGCCTAATGTCATTAGAGTGTCAGTTAGCCATGCGACGGATGTCTACAACATATTGGAAATATTTGACTTTTTATATACCTCTAGTCGTTCAATAAAGTACATCTGTCCCCGAGTCGATCCCTCTCAACTTCAGGGGGCGAATTGTTTCATGGGATTCTTCAAGGAGAGCTAATTTCCACACTCCCCCAATCAATCCACCAGAAGCATAGCTCCAAACTCTATTGCTCTCGATTCCACCCCAATAACACAGGGTATGTTTGCTCAAACCAAAGTGTATTACCATTGCTTAATCCTACTTAAAGATGGTCTTACGGATGTCATCAAGATCATGCCGAACCAAATTGATATCGTTGATAAGATGGTTGAGAAGAGTCCTGGAAGCCTTTTTCATGCGATCAACTAGCCCGATTGAGGGGTGAGAGGGACTGTTGAAGAGATTATTGACTGCATGCTCATCCCAGGAATGGCCGATCTTAGCCATCTCGGGAAATTCTTTTAAGCTGGCGAGGAAGGCAAATGTCGTGGTGAGAAAGTCAATGTCCTTCTTGTTCACCTGGGTACCGGGACTCAAACTCGCTTGTTTGGAAGATGGGTGGTTATGAGCGAGCTCATTGAGAATGAGTGCTCCCATCTGAACATAGTAATAGACATGGTTTCGGATGATGGCACGGTTTTCCGGGGCAAGGCGACGAAAGCTGTCAGGCTGAAGAAGTTTGTGATCAAGTGGTACTGAGGAAGGGACATGCTTTTTAAGCAGAGCCTCCCTCAATGCTGTCACTTCAATCGAGGAAACTGGGGTATCCATGATTGGCTCCCGGAAGTTGGGAGGAAGAGAGATGAGAAGGACCATGGTACGAAGAGAGCCAAGTTGGGCATCCTGGTTACCAAAGTTTGTGGATATGAGGGTGGTAGAGTAAATAAGTTGGCTGCTAATTCGGATGATAGTTCCCTTCCATAAGCCTAGGGCGGTATGGGCCGGCTGTTGAAGCTTACGCAGTATAGCGTGTTTTTTAGGTTCATCGGCTCCCTTAAGGATCTGCGAAATAGGATCATGGGCATTCTGGAAGACCAGTGTAATATCACTGACGATGTCAGCAGACCTTTTTTCAGAGGCTGCGACCCGACGATTATTGGATTGCTCATTGGAAGTGAGCTTGTCATGATGGGATATGGGGCTTCCGAGGGTGATCGAGGCAAGAGCAGTCATTAGAAAGAAAAGAGAGATGACAATTGAAGAGCGTGAGGAAAGGAGCATCTTGAGGGATGGCGAGTTAGACTGGGGTCAGTGAATAGTGTTAATATCGTCAAGGGAGGTAGACTGGGATCAGTGGATAGCGTTAGAAGTGTACGATAGGGACGAAAAGATCAGAGATGGGATGAGAGAAAAAGAGCGGTATTGATCTACCTTTAAATACTTCTCTCATACTCCTTATATGAGCAAGATGGGTGATAAGGAGAGCTATCCGCTTCTCCCCCAAGGGCTGGGGAAAGAGGGAACTTCTGCCCTGATAACTCGAGGGTGACACGTCCAGCCCCCTTCCCTCTCTTTCTTTCCCTGTCCTACCTATGTAGCCCCCCCCCCCCCACCTCTGAGGGAGATCGACCTGTATATGGATCGTGGCGTGAGATTGAGCCAAATAATGGGTCTTGAGCGGAGATTGCACGGAAAGCGTGTTTATTCACCAACGATACCGAGCATATGCCTTACATGGCGCGCGTATCGCTCGAGGCTATTGCCCCCTGATGAATCTGTTTAGGTAGTGGCCATGGTGGTTTTGCCAGTAGGAAGAAAGAGAGCATACTGGTACCGGGCTAATCTGCGATCTATTCCGGGATATGGATGGTTCCCTGCATGGGAAGCCGAGACTGTGCCCTACTCTTCAACTATGAGGACTGGTACCTTCTTATCATTTCAACTAAACGCTCGATAGATAGAAACACCATATATTTTTTAGGGCCTCCACACTAGGTTGCCTCCTGCAGATTCCCCATTTAACTAAGCGCTCATGCTCTTCTGTCATCCGAAGAAACGTCTTGTAAGATTCGTCGATTTTCGTCCCGTTTTCCCAACGCCACACATTTCAAACACCGCTCCTTCTCTGCGGATCGGAGTTTTAACCGTCAAGAATGTGGTTTCTAAGCGCGCCCATCTCATCTCCTCTTGTCTTTACTCACACACGCTTAAATGAACATTACAGGAGCGTTGGACCAAGTAGGGGGTCTCCTAGGCCATGGTCTCCTTCCCCCAATCCCTCAAGAGACAATCAGATAGCACTTCACTGTCCACCACCACTGAGCTTGGCTCCTTTCCCCTGTTCCTTTCGCACTCTCTCACTCTCCCATTGTCATCCCATCTCCCCCCACACCAACACGGGCTAGAAACCAACCTTTCCTTTCCTTTCCTTCCCCTCCCACCTTCTTTCATCCACCCAACGTCAATGCTCACCTTTCTCGCTTCCGTGGCTGGCATCTACGGCTGCTTCCTCACTTGGGGCGTCCTGCAGGAAAGGGTGTCGACGACGCCTTATGGGGAGGAGGAGGACCGGTTCCGACACTTTATTTTCCTGAATTTCCTCCAGGCGCTGACAGCGGCGGTGGCGGGGAGGTTGTACCTGGCGGCAACGGGCCGGTCGGCCGAGCTGCCCCGAGGCGATTTGCTCAAGGAGTACGTGAAGGTGGCGGTGACGAATGCGGCAGCCAGTCCCTTTGGATATGCCTCGGTGCAGTACATCTCCTATCCCACGATGATTCTGGGCAAGTGCTGCAAGCTGGTGCCGGTCATGCTGATGAACTTTATCCTGTATCGTCGGCACTTTCCCCTCTACAAGTATGTGTGTGTGGCCCTGGTAACGGCGGGTGTCTCCTCGTTCATGCTGATGAAGCCTGGTCAATCGGGCAAGTCCGAGGGCTCCTCCTCCTCTCTCCTGGGCCTGACGCTCCTGACGATCAACCTCCTTTTGGATGGGGCGACCAACTCGACTCAAGACCGCATCTTCCACCGATTCCGTGTGAGTGGACAGCACATGATGCTGTATATGAACCTGTTCTCAGCCCTCGGAATGTTCCTCTACATGCTCCTGCCCATTACCGATGCCCTCCCAGCCTCCCTGGCCTTTCTCTCCCGGCACCCTGAGGCCATCCAGGAGATGGGGCTCTTCTCCGTGGCCGGGGCCATTGGCCAGTGCTTTATCTTCTTCACCCTCGAACGCTACGGCTCCCTTTCTCTTGTGACCATCACGGTGACTCGCAAGATCTTTACCATGCTTCTCTCGGTCTTTTGGTTCAATCACTCCCTGGCCTCTGGACAATGGGCCGGGGTTGCCCTGGTCTTCTCCGGTATTGGTCTCGAAGCCTTCTTTAAGTTCCAGGATTCTCGAAGCAAGTCTTCTACGCAGAACAAGGTGAAGAAGCAGTAGGGGAGAGACCTCGAGATAGGGATGATGATCAATAGAGCAAGAGCCTCGTATGAGGCAGTTTTATCATCTCACAATCATCCGTCCTACAGCGGGAAGAGGGTAAGGTGGGATGATAGGAGGAGCACATGGCACAGGAGAGTGCAATGGGGTGTCTACACATGTATCCTCTCCCCCTCTCATGATTCAAAACTAGCGGGATCCCCTTCCCATCAAGAGACAAACATAAGAGATGAATTGACCTAATTCATTGGTCTGTGTGTTTAGTACATCCAGGCCATCGACCTTCTCCTTGACATCCCCGCTACTGCCAGGAGGACTCGACGGTTTGTCGGATCCTTCGGGTGTACTCTTTTCGATTTTCCATATAAAGATTGGCGGCCTCGGCATTGGCAGGACTATTGGGATTGGGATCATGGAGCAGGGATTGGATGCTGGTGAGGATGGCGGCAACATCATAGGTGGGGGACCACCTGTTTTGGAGGATATCGAGACACAGATCCCCAGAAGCATAGACATTGGGATGGAACATGCGGGAGATAAACTTGACACTTGGAGGCTTATTCGGGTAGGATTCGTCAAAGTGAAGGGTGAGCTTGAAGGTACCATCCTCAAAGGGAGTGTCGGTGGGTCCAAAGATGACGGCGTTCCAGATCATGATGTTGTCGGAGCAAGGGGCACCCGAGATGCCTCCAGGGGGATCGGTCTGAAGCCTTTTAAAGTCGCGCATCAGCCGACGACGAGAGGGTGTTGACATGGTATTGGAGGGAAGGGGAGAGAGAAAGAGAGAGAGAGAGAGGGAGGGGGGGAGAGATAGGTAGACAAGGAAGAAGAAAGCTTACTCTCCCCCTCTCCTTCTCTCATATCCAGGCTTTATTGTTCCAATCCTCCCAGGCAGACTGGCCATGGATGATGTGCGGCTTGGTCAGCTAGGGCAGTTGAATGGGAGATGGTGAACCCTCTCTCCCTCGAACCCCTCCTACTTTGGACAGAATGGAGAGCTGGGCTAGGCTGGGCTGGGCTGGACTGAGAGAGTATGTGAGTAGGGAATTCATAGCGGTGGCAGGGGTCTCACCCAAGCGGAACAGCATCTGGTTTGTGAATATCTGGATAAAATAGATCAGTTTTCATAATGGATTTTCATCAGGTGTAAGAATGAGCACATTAGTAGTGTAAGGGTGAACACGGAGGAGGACTACCAGATAGTGCTAGAAGGTGTCAAGAAAAAGATCTTATGGGGAGGACAAGCCTAGCAAGTCTCCCCTTCAACCAAGTCTCCACATGGGGAGGGCCAAGGAGGGAAAGATGGGGGCGGGGGGGGGGAGTACGATGGAAAAGGCCAGGGAACTTTTCCCAACACCTCGTTCCCTCTCTTCACACTAGAACCAATCAAGGTGTAAAAAGAGGGGATAAAGTCGCTTAGTCCCAGTCTGGAAACGATTTCTCCCTCCCAGACTCAAGATGTATACAGCGTTTATTCCTTGAGTGGGGGAGTGGCGTGTAGTGGTTGGCCCCCTAGTGTAGAGTGAGAGGGGCAGCTTTTTTTTTTCACCAAGCCTTGCCACACACACGCATCACACACACACACAGCTGATGCTCACTCAAGGATAAAAAGAGCAGGCGAACGAGCTCTCTCTGTCTCACCCCGCCCTATTTCACTCTACACTCTCTTACCTCTCCTCTTCACCCACGACCACCATCGCCATATCCCAACCTAACCCATTCCACATGTACATCTCATAGACCCCCTTTTGGTAAGTCATTTCTCCCCTTTGCATCGCCAACCACCCCTGGGATATGATGATAAACATCACGTCTTCATTTGTCCGATCGACCATGACGAGACCCATCACCCTGTACCCTTCGCTGAGGGTACATTTTATACTTGCCAGTATAACCACCTGATCCCATCCTCTTTTGCTTGCTATTGTTCCTTTAAACAGAGGATCAACGACTGACTCGTATCTTTGATTATTCTAGTTTTTATACCCATGTATCCTTTGCTCATGCAAGCCTAAATACTACTTGTTTCATCTGAAGAGGTAAGCGCCCATTTTCCCCAAGCTACCCACGAGACAAGGATCTGCTAGGATGATGCATTCCATATTCGCAGTTTCCTCTGGAGGACATCACTCTTTCGCAAGAGAGATGTCCTGTGATGGTATTTTTTAATATCTTCCTTGGATGTCTGAGCGGTCCTTGTCTTTTACCTCTTACTCGGAGGGTGGCCATTGTTATGATGGTGATCCATATGCTCATATGTCTCTCTTTCATCGATTACATTAGGCTACTCCATGCCAGATTCTCTCTTTTCCCCAGGGTTTCCCCCTCTAAATGGTAATATACCCTTCCTCTCTCTCTCTCTCTCTCTCTCTCTTTGTCTACTACTTGTTGGTGGCCAGGGGGCTAAATGATGATTATTTTCACTTAAATAATCTTTGATAGGAATAGCCGTCGGATGTATTTGTGTGACGGGGGATGTGGTGGTTCTTGCTTTGGGTGGCGAGGGTGGTGTTGGAATGGATTTGAGGGATGGGGACATGGTCATTGGAGGGATGTTGGGCCGATATGGGGTGGGATGAGGGGACGAGGGTTGAAGGGGGGGGCATCCTGGTGATGGATTTTTCGGATGAAGTGGGGATGAAGGGCTTGGATGATCTGTGGCTGCTTGATGGGACTGAGGTCGAGTGAGTTGATGGTGATGGGTTAGGATGGTGGGGATCTGGTGGAGGAGGAGATGATGCCATCTGGTATTTAATCCTCCTTTTCTTCCTCTTTCCCTCCACCTTGCTTCTCATCCTTTTCTCGCTTCTCTTTCCCCCCAATCCTCCTAGATCGTTCATCTCTTCATCCCTCCTTTCTTTCCTTTCTGCTCATTCGGATGCCCCCCTCCTCCTCTCCATCTTCATTCTCCCCATCGATCCTCCCCTTCTTGACCTTTGTCCCCCTCTCTTCATACCCATTCCTCTCACCGTGTGCCCTTGCCATCTACCAAGACTCCCTTTCCCGTTGCCCGCTGACGATGAAAACTCATGCTGATACCCTTCTTGTTCCAATTGCTCTATCCTTTCTTCTTCCTTGGTCCCATGATACTGACTCTCTTTTTCCGTATCCAGATTCCATCTGGAAATAGATTGCCTTTTTTTCCTCTGAAATTTTTCATTTGTCTTTTATTGTTTGTCTTCAGCCCTTGCAATATATGCAAACTCACGCAAACAGAGAATCAGGACTCTGGCATTTAGCGACATTGCCACCACCACCATTTCAAGGACACACACTTACGCACACAATCCACTTTAATAGGATCAGCACAATGGATCATACGCGCTTGTCATTTTCCCACCCTTCTCCCTCCGTTCCTCTCTCTCTCTCTCGCTTTCTCTCCCTCATCACCATGTCCTCCCACACCGCCCCCCAGCAAAAGCCTATTCTGTATGCTTACTTTCGTTCTTCTTGTTCCTGGCGTGTCCGCATTGCCCTAGCCGTCAAGGGGATCGAGTATGAGCTGAGACCTGTCCAAATTGTTCAAGGGGAGCAGGTAGGATGACCACTTTGTCCCCTTCTTCCCTGATCTTCTCCAACTCATTACTCCTCCACTCTTAGAGAAAGGATGAGTATCTGGCCCTCAATCCGGGTGGAAAGGTGCCCACCTTGGTCATCCCCCCAGAATCCGGATCTAATCATCCCCCCGTAGCCATCCATCAGTCCACGGCCATCCTCGAGTACTTGGAGGAAGCGTACCCGGATCATACTCCCATGCTCCCCAAGACGCCCGTGGACCGGGCTAGGGTCCGCGCGATCATGGGTCTGGTTGCCGAGGACATTCAACCCTTACAAAATCTCTCGATCCTTCAGCACTTCCACGATCGTCCCGAGGATAAAGCTCAGTGGATTGAGCAGTATGTCGGCAAGGGCCTAGAGGCCGTTGAGACCATACTCAAAAACACAGCTGGGACCTACGCATTTGGCGATACCGTGAGCATGGCCGACGCACTCATTATCCCGCAGTGTCACAGTGCTAGACGCTTCAACCTCGACATGAACCGATTCCCTACCATTCTTCGAGTCGAGGCCGCCGCCAGTGCCCTTCCTTCCTTCCAGGCCGCCAGTTACCAGGCTCAGCCGGATTGCCCCGAGGAGCTGCGTTGAGACGAGAAAAGGACGATGCTTGAGTGGGATACTGTGTGGGCAGGATGGTGCAAGGGCAGGATGACGCGTAATTTCAACAATGAAATATGGTACAGTCGGCTTCAATTTATTGTGTGAACTGGTGTTGAAAATTTCCAACTTTAGAGTAGAAATTGACATTGAAATTCACGGGTAAATTCGGGTGGAGTTTCGTACTTTCAAGTGTCTTTTTCTACATCCTGAAAAAAGGCCATCATCAACAACAAAATTGGCCTTGTCCATCTCCC
>KZ987989.1:0-11893 GCA_003614145.1 Piptocephalis cylindrospora
CCCGCCCGATACACCCGACTGTGGTCACAAAGATGAAGATAGAGATGAAGCATAGGGATTGGTGAAGAAGCCGGGGCTCCCAGTATCCCCTAGTTAACCTGTTGGCCATTTCTTCTCGGGTACACCGTCACTACATACGCAGGCCCAGACACCGTAGGGGTAAACGTCCTCTCCGCCAATCATCATCCTGATCCGTCGGGTTGAGCCAATGACCAAGCCAGGGCAAGCCAATCCGTTGATCTGTGGAAAGAGGAAGGGTACACTGAGGGGGATGATAAGAGAGGATTGGAGAGAAGACTGGCGGTGGGCTAGCTAAACGTCATGGCTGGCATTGACAATTCAAGCTGAAGTCGGTGCTTGCTCTCTTGACGTGGTGTCTATACGTGTGTGTCTGTGTATTGGTGAGAGGACGGAGGACTATTGCTATATTGTTACATTGTTATATTGTTAGGGCATGGCCATGTGTATGTGAACGTGGATGTGTACATTAACAAAGGTGGTGAATATGTGATCAAGGAAGGAGTAAAACATACGAGAGGAGAAGAGCGGCTGTAATCATGATCCGATCAGTCGTAGAGGGGATTATTTCATAATCATAGCAGCAGTGGTCCTCGTAGTAGTAGTAGTAGTATCAACAACACGAATGTCAGAACGTGTGACTGACCTTGACTGCTATATACTTCCTGGAGAGTATATCGACTTAATGTAAACTAGATAAACTGCACGTCAAAGAGGGTTATTATTCATCCTCTTTTCTATCAAAATCCCCAGGACTGGGATGCTGACTAAGCCTTCTCTTGGTCTCCTAGTAGTATTATAAATCGGCCCCGCTCGGATGGGGTGGGAATGGAAGCGTTTTTGTAAGGCTGGTGTGCCTAAAAAACCCACATATTTTCTCTACAGTCTAGAATGGGACGTAGGTACCCAAGCCCCCTTACCTCATCCCCCTCTCCCCCCTCGGCAGCCCCGCCCGCCATAGTACAAACGTCACTCTCCCAAACCCATGGTTTCTCACACCAAAGTACACTTAAAAGCCAGACTTGTCATCCCATCCCATCTCCTCCAGCCCCCACTCACTTGATCCTTTCACAACCATCCTTTCTCCTTGTCATCATCATCATCATCATCATCATCATCAACACACCCTAAAAACATGTCTTCAGCTGCTGCAAAGACCATCTACGACTACCTCGTCATTGGCGGAGGCTCGGGAGGACTAGCCTCCGCGAGAAGGGCAGCCTCATACGGCTTCAAGGTCGGACTCGTCGAAGGCTCTCACCGCCTTGGAGGCACGTGTGTCAACGTGGGCTGTGTCCCCAAGAAGGTCATGTGGAACGCTGCTGCGGTCCGCGAGGCCCTCCAGGATGCCCCAGAATACGGCTACGACCTTCATTCCCAGGGCGGCCCTCCCAAGTTCAATTGGGAGATGATCAAGGAGAAGAGGGACGCATACATTCGTCGTCTCAACGGCATCTACTCCAATAACCTCGACAAGGACTCGGTCGTGCATCTCCAGGGCCACGCCTCCCTCCTCCGTCCTGGGGTGGTCAAGGTGGGTGACCAGGAGGTCCAGGCCAAGAATATCCTTCTTGCTGTGGGCGGCAAGCCCACCTTCCCTGACCTTCCCGGGGCTGATCTGGGAATTTCTAGCGATGGCTTCTTTGAGCTGGAACACCAGCCTCGTCGTGTTGCCGTCGTTGGTGCTGGGTACATTGCCATTGAGCTTGCTGGGATCTTCAATGTCCTGGGCTCTGAAACCACCCTGATGACCCGCCACTCCCACATCCTTCGATCCTTTGATCCCATGCTTCAAGAGTCTGTCCTGACCGAAATGACCAGGAGTGGCATCCGTCATCTCCCCCATGCCCACGCCCAGTCCCTCGTCAAGACTGCCTCTGGCGCCCTGGAGATGACCTACTCCGTTGATGGGTCCGCCGACCTCATCAAAGAGGAGTTTGACTGTGTTCTCTGGGCCATTGGCCGGCATGCCAACGTCAAGGACCTTGGTCTGGAGGCCCTGGGCGTCGAGCAGGGCCCCAATGGCATCATCAAGGTTGATGAGTGGCAGGCTACGTCCGTCCCTGGTATCTTTGCCCTAGGTGATGTCTGTGGCCATGCTGAGCTCACTCCCGTTGCCATTGCTGCCGGACGCAAGCTCTCCGACCGTCTCTTCGGCGGCCCCTCCTTCTCCACCTCCAAGCTCGATTACTCCAACATCCCCACCGTTGTCTTCTCGCACCCCACCATCGGTACCGTCGGTCTCACTGAGCCCCAGGCCCGGGAAAAGTACGGCGATGACCAGATCAAGGTGTACAGCAGCAAGTTTGTCAATATCTACTTTGCCATGACTCAGCACAAGGGCCCCACAATCTACAAGGTCATTGTTGCGGGCACTGAAGAGAAGGTCGTTGGTATCCATCTCTTTGGTCTGGCCTCCGATGAGGTCCTCCAGGGCTTTGGAGTCGCCATCAAGATGGGCGCCACCAAGGCCGATCTTGATTCCTGTGTTGCCATCCATCCCACGGCTGCCGAGGAACTTGTCACCCTTCGTTAAATCTCTCTCCCCCCCCTTCTTCCCTTTGTCTTCCTGCATCGAGGAGAGAGAGGAAAGAAAGGGCTAGCTCCGATGCACGGGCTATCCTAGCTTTATTCAATAGGGACGTGTGGAAAAGAAAGGGGAAAAAAGAGGAAACGTGCTGCGGACTGACATAGAATAAGAAAGGATGAGATGATTCATGATGTGCATAGATATGAGAGGGCGAGAGGGGTTTGTTCATTAGACCGACCATAGAGAATGACGATGGTAGGACATGGAGCTATTGTTGCTTTGGGCATACACAAATAACAAAAAGAGATGAGGACTCATGATGGGGAGGCGAGGGCAATGAAGCCAACCCCCGCCAAAGCCTGGATGTCCCACCCAGATCGACGACGATGCCCATTCGGTCGAAGGGGAGAAGGGGGAATGTCGGACAAGGTGGCCTCGGAGATACTCCAATTGTCTGCGATGCTCAATTCAATCGGAGGCGTAAAGCTTCGGCTTCTGGCCTGGACAAGATTGGGAAGAAAGTGGAAGAGCGGTTGGCTCGGGACATTAGAAGAAGAGCGTCGGCCAAACGGATGAAGACGAGGCAAGGACTGAGCGATCGCATGGGCCGAAGACCGACGAGTGATAGGTGTCGAGGGGGCCAGATCCGACTGGAACGTAACATTAGGTAGGGGACGACGGTCGACGCGAGGAAGGTAATGTGGGGCACATGGTAAGAAAATGGACATGATGACGGGGGAGGTGTGGAAGGATGAGGGAAAGCGAGTGGGCGAGAGGGGAGAAATTACAAGGGACGGTTGGACGAGCGATGAGGTAAGGGAGATTGAAAAGACTTTAACCTACTCTCTTTTATACCTTATTCACGAGCAGTCAAGAACCGACCAGGGAAGGAAAGGAAAACTTTCAGCCAGATGGTCTTGAGGAATGGGTTGGGACCTGACCCGCCTTCCTCCACGTGCCCATTGGTGAGCAAGTCGTCTGCTCCCTCCCCCATCCAGCTCTTATCTCTTCTTTCCCTCAGTATCCAGGGACTGGGTAACCCCCGCAACTGCCGTCATGAAGGAGGAACACTATTGGTTAATGGGGTCCCTCTACCCCACCTTGGGAGGTAGACCTCTTGACTCACATGTGGACCCTGCTGTGGGTAGTCTTTTCCGTGTCAACTCCGACGCTTAATCCCCGCTACGTACCCACTTTGATGCTGGGTGGTGTTACTGAGCGACCCCTTTTTACCAGGAGGTTCATTGATAAATACGATTCTAGTCCTTTTAGTGGGCCAATGTGGATAGGGAGAAAATTTCTGTGAAGAAATGCTTTACTATCCTGAAGGATCAATGCAAACAAAGGAGGTCATTCATTGTGAGTGTAATAGCCTAAATGATTCAACCAAGTGAAGCAAGGGTCAAACGCGAACCAAGGGAGGATCAAGGAAGAAAAAAAGGGAAAAGCGAATCCCCCAGAGTGTGAGTGATTATTGTTTCGCTACCTTAAATACCTTCCCAGATTCTTCCCCGGTCGTCCTGTCTCTATAATAAGTTTTCTCAAGCATGTATCCTGTGATCAGAGCCAGAAACTTTCTGGTCATCCCCTGTACGCACCTTTTAAGTTATCTGGTACTTGCAAACACATCTACACACGCACCTATACATCTCACACTCATACCCATATCCATCTCACCACTTAGTGCTCTTCCAATGTATAGGCACTAATTGCCCCCACAGATACACTAACAATGTATCTTGAGGACGAGTAAAGTAACAATATGTGCGGGCCAAATGTGCGATCGATGCGGCCATCATAAAGGCTTTGTCCTAGAAACGATGATTGCTGAACATAAACTGAAAGAAGGATCGAACAATCTCTTCAAGCCAGGTTCATTCCCTTATCATTATGCTCCGAGAGGAAAAGATCCATAGAGTACATATTTACCTCGCAAAGAATCAGGTCAAGCAACATCAATAGGGCAGCCTACGACCCTGGGCGAGTCTCATTCCCTTTATTTCTCAGGCCTTCTGCACACAAGTGGCTACTCTCAATGTGCATACATCCGCTGCATGCCCGAGTCGTATGATAAGACCAGGTCTATTTCCAGCCGGTTCCAGCGCCTCATTAAGACCCATCATGGCTTGAATTGTTTAGAGGGACGTAATTTCCGTCTTTGTATCCCTGAAAATGAGAACATTCTCGAGCCTATTGTAGATAATAACGTCCTCAGTGATGTTGACGCGTTGAAGATTATTTGGTATGATCAACGGTCTTCTGGGTATTCCCTCTCTAAAGGAAAGGTAGTGTTGAGTATTCCATGATAGCCAAAACCATATCATTGGCTGCAAGGAAGGATCTGTTGGACCTGGAGAGCATTTACTCGACGATGCACTCACCGATGACTGACACTAAGTGTACTATGTGTCATTCCTGTAATGTCCTCAGCTCCTACACAATGGTTGACAACCCGGAGCGAGTCGCGCGTCAAAATTACTGAACAAAGCGCCCTCCCTGCCCTGTGGTCCCATTCTGACCGAGGGGCGACTGGGATGATGAACGTGATCCTCTGTTTCCTAAATCCACTTTCAACATATCGCTTATCCTTGGTTTAAGCGTACTGGATGGCACAGCGTGGGGACTTCTGTGAGGAGATACACTAGTCTAGGTATAACTATCTCATTGTTTGGTTGCCGTCTGCCTCTTAAGCTCATAGTCCCTATATCTATTGATCATCAATCATTTATTCGGGCACATGTCCTAATCATCCTAAACGCTGCTCACTCACACTTCTGCCATAGAATGGCATCAACGACTTAGACGAGACCAGCGCACACGATAAAGTCTGGCCTGCTCCTGATCCACCTCGGTCCCAAGTCCCTTCTCGTAAGCCTCAGCCAGCTTGGGAAGAGCCTTATCCACCCCCATACCCCAGGATCGGTGAAGGAGTCCTAGCGCCTCCTTTGGATCTTCCACATGACACGCTAACTCATACATAGCCTCACTGTCCTGTGACTCCACCCAAGATTGCAGAAGGATGAGTATCATTTCCTTATCGCCCTCTTGGCCACGCTTCAGCAAAGCCCATACGTATGCTCGACGAGCTTGATAACAACCATGCCGTAGCGACTTTTCAAGCAGGATAACGGCCCTGGCTAGATCTTCATCCCGATCTAGCAGCTCCTCTGCATACAGACACATCCCAGTCGGCTCCTCCAGATTTGCTGCTCCCTCAAGGTGTTCCTTAGCCTTAGTAAGATTCACATCAGTCCATTCACCTTGAGAGTAGGCTTCGTACAAGCAGAGATGGGCTTCGCCTGAGCCTCGTACTGCAGCCCTTTCCCACAGCTCCAGCCCTGCATCCACATTCTTCTCCACCCCCTCGCCCTTGATCATGCATCTTCCAAGAGACACTTGGGCCTCGAGATTCCCCAACATATCATCACACCACCATTTGTACCAGAAAAAGGTGGCCAGAGTTTCTCGGCCACTGGGGATCCCCGAGACTGAGCAATCCTGGAAGACCTTGACGGCCCACTCCACGTCCTTCTTGCATCCGTATCCTACAAGACGAAGACGCGCTAGAGCAACCCGGCACATGTCACTCCTCTTCTCAAATTTCTCATAAATTTCCGCAGCCTGCGCCCAACTCTGCTCCACCCCTAAGCCCTCCTCGTAGAGACGTCCCTCCAAGAATGCAGCCCTTCCGTAGTTTTGTGTCCGAGCAAGATTGGATATCCGCAACGCTTCAGCACCATCTCTCTCCGTGTGAACAGTGCGGCTATGGAGGAATGCCATTACGACACACCCCTCACCGGTGAAATGACCTTTGTTCTCAAGCAAAAGGCCCATGCCCCGCTTCACATCTTGCTCTTTGCCTTCCCCGGTAATGTAGCAATAGGCTAAGGCTTGCAAGATCCGGATATCCTCTCCCATCTCTATCATTTCCCATTGCTTTACGGCCTCCTCTCGGTCTTGAGGAACCCCAAGGCCCCAGTAGTAAATGCAGCCTAGGTAATAACGAAGGTCGGGAGCAAGGCTCTGACACGTCTTTTCCTCATAAAGTGACTCCATAGCCCATTCGGTCCTTTTGGGTAGATGATGCAGATCCGGGTGGTCCTTTAGAGCCATGCAGTATTCGTAGGCTTTAGCATAGTCGGATTGCCGTTCTTCTTCATCACTTGTATTGTACTGAAGGAGTGAGATGATCAGCTCTGGGTAGCATGGAAGGTAGCCTGCATCCAGACAAGCTTCCCCGTAAAACATCATGTTTTTCCGATTTTTGCGGTGACGATTAATACGCATCAAGCCGTGGGAACCAAGGATGGAACCGGCGTCAATAACTTCTTGAAAAAGTTCTTTGGCTCTCTCCTGATCCAATTCGCACTCAGCTGATGTCAAAATACGCCAAGTGTACTTAGCTTTGGCCGGGAGAAAGCCAAGTGAGTCTGCCCTCCCTAAACACTTGGTCCGCAGGACGGCTGAGGATCTCGAGGTGTCCTCCCATCTACTGGCAATTCCGTAGTAGGTGAGGGACTTGGGATCATTCTGGATGGCTGCGCGAAGAAACCAAAGGCAGTAGAGAGGTCGATTCTCCTCCAGGCCCTGCTCCCCATCCATGTACGCTTCCCCCAACCACAGCATGGAGGGGACATCCCCGGCAAAGGCCTTTTCATACTTCTCTCCAACCTCTGTGCCCCTGTGCTTGTTGTATTCCGCCTGGAGGATCTCGGTTTCCTGCATAAATTTCGTAGCATCTATAATATCCTTCGTGTCTCTCAATTCAACTAAGGTTTCGACGATGTCGTAAATGATTAGGTCAGGTTTTGTGTCCAACACCTTGGATCTCCATTTGGTCCAGCGATCAAACCAATCATGAATCTTCTTCTCCATTGCAGCATGTTCCTTCTAAAGGCTCAGAAGGGATGTGACCAAGGCTTAGCAACCCCTTATTATTTCTCAGTAGCTACTAGACCAGAAAGGACAACTCGTCCAAGAATCTTACCTCACCAGAATAAATGATAAAGGAGGCGCATTTTGCGGACAATTGGGTCGCCTCATCGTTAAACCGAACCAGCATACGGAGCTCTTCCTCCTCATCTTGAGCAGGACCCGAATATTCGATCATGTCCATAACTGCAAGGACACGAACACGGATAGACGTTTCAACTTCGCTCAACGAGTCCAGAGCCTTAAGGGCGCTCTTCATGCAGTCAGTCGTGATTTCCAGGTTGGACTCACAACACAGATGGTACACGGGTTTTTCTTCCAAGTATTTTTCGATTTTCTGACGAGCCTGCCGAATCCTGGAAATAATAAAAACTGATTAATTTTCTATGCGGTAAAAAGTACGTAGTGGCACTGCATCTTCGCTTACATGTAGATACGAGATTGACTCTTGAGATGAATCTGATGAAGAATCCAGTCCCCAAGCTGGCATTTGGACGCCATCTTGGGGAAGGCCTGGTTGATCCTTTCGATGGTTACAGGGTCTCCTATTGCAGCATTCGAATCATCCTCTGATGAAAGAGGCAAGAACTCATCCATAAACCCATCAAGAGCTTTGAGAGCAGCCGTATCAACGGCAAGGTAATTCTTCAAAGCCTCCATCAAGGCGTTACGCGAGACCCGACGACCCCATCCATTGGTACTCCAAATCCTACGTAGTCCGCGGTGACGAACATACCGGGAAAAGTTAATGAAGATACTGTCATTCTCCTCGGGGATCATCACGGTTCCTGCTCCGCTCTCCTCATCCTCATCCGTATCAATATCCTCAATGACCAGGCGTTCCCTGAGTAGGTCACTGACCACTCGGGTATCCAGAGTAGAGCGGAAATATGACTTTTTCTGGATGTAATTATGGAGGAAGTTACAGAGAAATGAGTAAGGAGATCATCTGAGTGTACATAATAAAAAGTAGGATACCTGAAGAGCCTTGAGGGTCAAACGTCTAGCCGGATTCTTCCGCAGGAGCTCTACCACCAAATGATATACAGGTAACTGAGTAAAGGTGGAGGGGGAGATGGGGAACTCCGAATCCTGGCAGAGAATATGGGCCATAGTATTCATTTATGAAGGCTAATAGGTAGGATACACGTCGAGAAGATATTCCTTGCTACTATGTCCGCTAGCCAAAAAAATGAGTGCTAGGCATGAATTATTTAGCCTATCCTACAAGGGGAGTGTAGCAGTTTTACTCACGATCCGTGTTATTGGGATCCAGATCATAATCGTAACCACTGATTTATCCCCCGATGGCGCTCTTGGACGGCCAGAATAATGAAAGGGACCGGCGTGTGGCCAAGTCGATCACTTACCATCTCAGTCGATGCTCCTCCATTTACCCGCTCTGAGGAGACTACCTGGTGCCTCAATCAGACCCTATATCAAGGGAAAGGAAACAGTCTCTGGACGAGTACCCTCCAAATGCAGAAATACATGTGCTGTGAGGGCATTTTAGCGTCTCGGAGGTCCAAATGGCGGAGATAGAGCGCAAGGGCCTTGAGCTGACCTAGGGTACTAAGCGGGCTGTTCGGTAACACGAGATTGGTCCTTGAGGTGATGTGGAACCTGAAGTAGTAGAGTCGGAGATGATATAGGTTACTCCAAGGGGCTAATCTCCGGATGGCCCAGCCCAGCAGTCATCAGTATGTCCGACTCATGATATCTATATAAGCCCTCTCCGTAGGAGTCTCGACATGTGCCCTCTTCCCATCCCCACCCCTCGTCTCTACTCCACCCTGACTACTCTCCCCTAAATGATATTTTATCTCATCATCTCTAATCTTTCCGCTCGCTTACTTTGAGGCTCTCCTTCAATTACATTGATGATCTCCCATTCTACTATCTACTTTCACACGACCATGGCTTTTCCCCCGCATCATCCCATCCTGCAAGGGCATCCAAAACACACTGCTTCCCCTGATGCATCATCATTTTTTGGCTTTTCTCGTCCTCTTGCTTCACCAAGTCTCTCATGGACTGGTCCAGGCCGGTCCCTCTCTGATGGATCATAGTGGTCGCGCCAGTCTCGCTCATGTCCAACATTGGATCAATACGAATGTTCCGGATGCGCGGCAGCGCCGTACCGCGAATACCCATCATATCTCCAATTCGCCTCTTTCATCTCCATCATCATCCCAGTCCTCCATGAAATCATACTTTTCCAAGTCCAGTCATCAATCATCTGCCGCGACCGACGCGTCCGATAATCATGACGAAAATGCCTTGGACAACGTCTTGGACCGGGCCCTCGCTTTCGAGGAAATCCCCTTCCGGCCCTTGGACATCCTCATCGAAGACCGTGCTGTGGAGGCCTTTACCCAAGCCACTTCTAAACTCTCAAACCGTCGCCGAGACCTTAAGGCCCATAAGAAATCATCTCTTTCTCGAGAGGACGTGAGCTTATATGACGCCTGGAGGGCAAAAGCCAAGGGAATTTGGCCCTCCTTAAGCTCCCTAGCGTCCCACATGGGCAGTGAGCTGCCTATGTTGATCAGAGATATTAACTTCGATGAGCCCTTTATCATCAACCGTGACCACCATCACCCACGGCACTTTATGGCTGTTGCCGGCCTTTGCTTCAGCCTAGAAGTACATGAAATCATCCAGGGTGTGGCAACCTAAAATGATTCAATCTGAATGATTCAAACAGATGAATCAAAGATGAACAGGGACGCGAACAAACGAGGACCAACGGTGAAAAAAGGAAAGGAGAGAAACGGGAGGAAGAGCCCAAGGGTGGGATTATTCCCTTTTTCCCCTCGCCTTAAATACCTTTCCAGGTTCATCTCAGGTTGTCGCGCCCCTAGAATAAGCTTTTTCTTAAGCGTGTATCCCGTGATCCGACCACCTCAGGCTCGGGCCCCCTTCCTACGCGTCTTTTAAGCCATCTGATGCTTCCTTGCAAATACACGCCTACACACCTTACACACATTACACCTTCCGGAAGACACCGCTCTTCCGCTGTGCGGGCATCAATTGCCCCACACAGGGAGTGACCATATCGATCCTTCAACTTCAAAAGGCCCAAAGCAAAATCAAGTCATCTTTCCTAGCGGAACACTCATCTATCATTATTCGACAGAACCAACAAGTGGGCCAATTTCTTGCCAATGTACTAGCGGGGGGTCCTCGCTCCATGATGACAACCAGCGATATTTTACATATCATGCACAAGAAAAAATTGTCTACATCCGCCCATACGGCTCTTCGAACCCTCTGGATTCTGCACTTGTTTAATGTGTTCCAGTCCATCCTGGAGACTCGAGATTGTCTTCATGCTGCGGCTCACCGGGAGCACAATGGCTGTAGTCTCTCCGTCAACCATGCGAGTGTGCAGACAGTCCAGGAGGAAATGGAGTCAGAACTGGCTACTGGAGGGAACCACCCCTTACGGCAATCCCGGGTCACCTTGATCCATTCTATGACGATTTTATCCGACAGTTTACGGTGCAACAATGACCCTCAAATGGTCTCTCTCTCTTTGAGCAAGCAGCTTTTCACTTTTCTACCCATCCTCCAACGTCGCCTTGTCCAGGACCTACGTGCTTATCGACAGGAACTCTATGATTTTGCCCATGGCGTGGAGAGAGTGGCAATTGAGAAAGGAGGCCTGATGATACAACGTCTCCATGACTGATGCTCTGGGAGAACGGGGGAGGGTGAAAGAGAGCACATCCCCTCTTTACAAGGCGGGGAAATAGACTGCAACTTTCTATGCCAGTTGGCCTTTATTTGATTGCATTGAAATCTTGTCATCTACATTGCAAAAATGGTGTAAACTAGTTTATACCCACTCCTATACCTACGCCCTTGTATGCGCAGTGCCAGATGGATGAATGTCTACAATCACTTACTTAAAATCCTCATTGTGGGGGCAATTGATAGCCGCATATCGGAAGAACGACCTCTTGGAGGATATGAAGATATGAAGATGGGTGTGAGTGTGAAATGTATATATGTTTGTAAGGGGACACTGAACTTAAAAACGCATATAAGAGATGATCTGAGCCAGGAGCGCTCTGGTCACAGGATGCATGCTTGGGAAAGCATTCTAGGAATGCACCGGTCTGGAATGAATATGGGGATGTATTTAAGGTGATGAGAAAAAGGGATCTCTCCCACTCTGGGGCTCGTCCTTCTGTTCTTCCTTTTCCTTTCTTTCCCCCTTCATCCTCCCTTGGTTCGCCTTTGATTCTTGATTCACTTAGTTGAATCATTTATGTTGCCATAAGGATCATGGGTACTGCGGCTAGGGCTTGTCAACCCACATAGGGTCCAGTCCTCATAGAATCCAAAGCCACATTCACTTTACTTCCGACCACGATAAAGTCGATCAGGCGCGTCAACTCCGCCCAG
>KZ987990.1:0-11886 GCA_003614145.1 Piptocephalis cylindrospora
TTACCCTCCCGTCCTCCTCTTTGCCCTCATCCCCTTCGGAGGCATACCGAGATGCGAGAACCTCTTTTCCAGGGACCCATACTTTGACCAATCGGCTTGCCTAGTAGCATATGGGTATGAGCATTTATAAGTTGATGTGATAAGTGAGTATTGAAGATGTAAGTATATAGAGAGAGGAGAGATGGTTACTTACCAGGGAGGCCGAAGCAATAATCCCATGTGGAGGGGAAATATCGAGTAAGGCAACCCCTCCAGCCATCCTAAATGGGCGGTCGGGCATAAGGTGAGGGAGGGCCATTAAAGGAAAAGGGCTGACCTCACTTTGACATTCTTACCCTCGCTCCCATTGCACTGAAAGGTAAATTCCATCATTGAGATATTGTCCTATAGCGATGGACGCTAGAGTCTCTCCTCCAAGGATCAATTGGTCTATGTAGGAGTAGACGAGTGTCAAAGGATCATTGAACATTGATTTTGACAAAGGCCAAGAAGGGGAAGCACCCCCGAATACCAAGCCTACCTTTAGAGCCCCAAGATAAGCGACGTACTCCCGGCCTCTCTAGTACGCTGATTTGCTCCCAATGTACAGATGACTTTTCCTTTGGAGCAAAGACGTAAAGGAGTTTCCCATCGCTCATCGCCACCTAAAGTATATGAAAGGGCAATGATGATCAGATATGGATGAGAGTGACCGGAGAGAAGATGAGGATTATCTTACTTTGCCATTCTCCCCAGACATGGCTACGGCAATGAGGTCGTCATAGGGTCTGTGGGTAGGGGAGGGACATGCGGGGGGAAAGACCTTGTTTGCTCTTCCCCAACTCCCCTCTTTGCCTCCGACCACCGTGGGAGAAAGGGTGTCAAGATGCTGAAGGAAGCTATTATGAATGACGACCCGATCCGCCGTGCAATATAACTAGATGGCAAGCATTAATATCCAGGAGAGGCAAGATGAAGAGGATAATATCAGTAGATGGTTCATGTGGCTTATGATAGACTCACATATCGCATTCTTCTGGGACCTCAACGCAATATCCTCAACCCAGAGAGTCACTAACATAATATCTACGGCCGCGCCAGAAGGCCAGGGTAAAGCCGGCCGGAGCCCGATTAGCTCGGCCGGGCAGAATGATCCGAAAATCGGACATGCGTAAGGACAGTACAGTGACTTGAGGTCAGGACGGGAGAGAGAGGGGGAATGGGGGGACAATTTGGCGAAGGGTAAAGGAGCTTGGGAATATACTTGGATCCAGAAGGTGTGTCAGGTACTTCCCAGGGGGAGAGAGGGGATCGGGATAGCTGACGGATTGGTTAAAAGAAGCAAAGATGTCTGGAGGGGAACTGAGACAAGGGATGAAGGGGTCCAGGAAGGGCAAGGCTGGAGACGGACGGTGTTGATGAAAGGAGGTCCTAACCGCCCTGGTTTGGGTACCTGATAGAGGTCGGGGTTTGAGAGGCCTGGGTGGAGCGCGCGCTGAGGACCAAAGGCTGTGAAACTGGAAATCTTCCATGGGATGGGCGCGTGTTGACCTAGTGATGCGCCGCCGTCTTGAGGACAGGACGACCTATGTGCATGACGATGGGATATTATAATAGAAAAGGTCTTCCGTTATGAATACTCGGCCCCTCGTGCACGAGTACAAATCATCAGGATACAGCATACTAGAGATTATTTACTCATCCGAATCCACAAAGGCCTTCAACACAAGGAACTATTCCTTCGCCCTAACCTGGTGGCCCTGCATCTCTAGCACCAAATCCCTTTGTTAGGTTTTAACATGAGTAGGCCCTACTCTCAGGCTTTGAAATACACATCCATCTATTATCTGGACTCCCCCTGTGCTGTATCGTCCATAAAATAGCTCATTATCTCCATAATAACCTAGTGAAGGAAATGGTAAGAGTATTCCACCAGCAGATGTATCCTGTCGTTTTTCAGAACACGTGTAATAAAAGTAAGAAAAGAGAATATTAGACATGATGATCGATTGATCTTTAATAATATATCATTGGGCGGGTTTATGTGTTCGGATGCCTAACAGCCTACCCTACTGAGGGAAAATGGAAAGGTTTTATCAATCAATCAGGCAAGCTAATCATTGAATTTTCAAATTCATTAATACCATCAATCCTCAATCTCATTTCTAACTAACCCATACTGCTCTTATGCTATTGTTCTGCATCTTCATCATACGCATTGCATCTCGTTTCCCGGCCTTTGCTTTGAAAACCCATTTATTTCCTGGTCTCCATGCCAAATATTTGCCATGTATCTCGTTTCCCGGCCCAATCAGTGCACCTCTCTCACGAGTCAAAAATATTCAGAAATAACAGATTTGGCGAATTTCATATGTATCTTCTGATTGGATAGGATTGGTTCCCAGCTCCTTTCACGCTCGCTTGTCCTCCCCAGCCAGCTCCGCTTGGCCAGGCGGGGGCAGCATGAAGATCCCTCGATACATCCTCTCACCCTTGTGGGGGGAGGCCTAGCCTGGGTAGAGGCCACCATCCTCTGGCTATCCGTCAGTGCCCCTTTCCTTCCACAACCCGGTCGAGGGTTTCTTTCTTCCTTCTTGCCCTCGTTCATTTCCTATTCATTCGTGCACTCGCTTCCCCTCTTCATCTCAAGCTACTTGCATTTCCCTTAGGTACGCGTCTGAATCGTTAGACCCACTGCCATTCCTTCTTCCGGACCTATCAACACCATCGCCATCCTCAGCACGCCCACCCACACATACGCACTTCTCTCGCATGTCTAGCCTTTGGGAGGTCAAGGACTTGTTTGCCAAGGTCAAGGCATCCGTCCTCAATTATACAGAATATGAGGCCAAGGTACACGAGGCCACGAACAACGAGGCCTGGGGTGCCTCTTCCACCCTCATGCAAGAGATTGCCCAGGGCACCTACAACTAGTAAGTTGCCTTGTACTATTTGATCCTTAATCTCTCTCTCTCTCTCTCTTTCTCCTCCTCAATTAAGCCTAAACTTACCTTCTACTGTCCTCGACTGGCTCTCCACAGCCAGTACTTCAATGAGATTATGCCCACCGTGTACAAGCGGTTTGTGGAAAAGGAACCTCATCAATGGAGGCAGATCTACAAGGCCTTGACGCTCCTAGAATATCTGGTGAAGAATGGAGCTGAGCGTGTAGTGGATGATGCTCGATCTCGTATCCGCACCATATCGGCTCTCCGTAGTTTCCATTATATTGACAATAATGGAAAGGATCAGGGGTTGAATGGTAAGAGAATGAAGAAATTCCTGAGCACTTCAATGCTCTCTTATTCCTCACGTTCTCGATTACCCTCTCATTCTTTTTCCATGGTCAGTGCGCAATAGGTCAAAGGAACTGGTCAATCTTCTGAATGAAACGGATTCCATCAAGTTTGAACGGGCTAAGGCTAAGCATAACAGGAAAAAGTACCAGGGCCATTCTTCCACGGCTATGACCTCTGGTGGCGGGTATAGCGGAGCAGGAGGCGACAATGGATTTGGATCCCGATATGGTGGTTTTGGCAGCGAAAGTATCCCCGGGACCGGTAGCTACAGCTCCTCCTCCTCTCCCTCCTCCTCTTCCGCCCGGTCCAACATCACCTTTCGAGATGCCAGTGGAACCAATGCTGCCCTTCGTGCTGCTGAGTCTCGTAGGTCCGAGAACCTTTCGAGGAATGGCGGGGCCGGATTGAATGCTGGAAAGTCCACCTCCCCAGCCGACGCTTCCCCCGAGACCTCGAAGCAGCCGGAAATATCATTGCTTGATTTTGACGATGGTGGTTTTGATGCCCCCGCCTCCTCCTCATCTAACTCAGCCCCTGATGGCCAGGAGATTGGAAAGGATGATGATTTTGGAGATTTCCAAACCATTGATGCTGGAAACGGTGGTGATGAGGATGAATTTGGCGGGTTTGAGCAGGCCTCGGCTTCCTCTGGCCCTGATCCTTTTGCTCCAACTCCCTCTTCCGCTACGGCTCCTTCCTTCAGCGGCCTAGACGATCTTGCTTCCTTGCAGTCTATGTCTACAGCTTCCACGGGAACCTTTGATCCTTTTGGCGGGTCCATTCCTGCCATGGCGCCGAACCCTGGAGGCCCTGGCTCTCCCATCTCCTCTTCAGCGGCCGGGATGAGAGGTCTTACTTCGGGTCTTCAATCCTTGTCCATGGGTCAATCCAACCCTTCCATGGGCCCCTCTAATGTCTCTATGGGTCTGTCTAACCCCTCCATGCCCCCCCTCAATCATTCTTCATCGACTACCTCTTCCATTCTAGGCTCGACCAAGTCTTCTGCCGCCTCCTCTTCCAGTAAAGGTGGTGGACTCTCTTCTCTGGATGATTTGTGGGCTAGTACCAAGGCGGGATCATTTGACATACTCTCCTCTAAGCCTGCACCTTCCTCCTCCTCTTCCTCTACTTCCGCTACTGGCGGAGATTCTGCTGGATTATCCGGGAATTCTGGGATAAGTCCAGGGAGCGGAACAGCATCTCCCTCCCCATTCAATCACATTTCCGGGTCCTCCTCCAGCAGTACACCTGCTGCTTCCTCTCCTCCTGTCGAGGACAAATGGGGTTCGTTGATCTAAGCTGGTAAAGCATTACTGCTTCAGATATCCCCAAGGTATCAATGCGAGGTATTTGGCGGTGATGTAAGGGCGTCCCAGGTCGTCAATCGTGTACTCTCCCCCCTCCCATCGGGGTACATACACAGAGCAGCATGCGTACTTTTTGAGCAGTTGATCAGTTTCTTAGTCTCCAAAGACGTTACCTGAGAGAAGGATGCAATTCGTTAACTAAAGGCCGTTTCAAAGGTTAAAATATTTCCTTTAGATCAAGTGCCCTTAATCATTCATGCTTATACATAAATGGCAAGACATCACCCCAGTTAAATTCACCCGCCTTACTTACAATCTGGATGAAGGGTGCGTATTGCTAAATATGGGGTTTCCCTTAGAGTCGTCTATCAAATCCTTCGCTCCACCTCTTACACCTAGCTATTAGCGTCCGACAAGTCCGACGTGGGAACGGTAAGCCCGCCAATGCTTGCAGCGGAGTTTCAATACATATGGTATAAAGGTTAGAGGATTCTTATGCTATTCCCTTTCCTCCATCCCTAGGTACCTCCCTTGCCCTTCACTTCCCTCCCTCCCTCCCTCCTCGATCATCCTTCGATTCTTTCGCTCCATTTCCTTCTTTTCAACTCCTCTCCTCCATTCGCCCCATTTCAACGACGCTGCTGGTCTTCGTCCTTCTCTCAACTTCTGCACTGTCTTCATCTCTCTCGGCTTCGTCTCCGCTGCACCATGCTCCCCACCACCCTCTTCTTCTCCTCTCTCCCCTTCCTCCTCTTGCTGTCTGTGAACGCTTTACCTATTCAAGATGGCCAAGGCACAGGAAATAACAATCTATCCCCTGATGCTAGCTCGGATAATTTTTCGGGGACCTCGCCTGGCGTTTCCGACAGTGGCCTTAAAGGCGGGCAAATTACCGAGGAAACTGGTAATGTCAATCGCACGCCCGCTTCCACCTCAACTGATTCAGGGAAAAACACCGCTGGCGCACCCGATATGGATAACTTAGTCGATCGAGAACCTTCCACTCAGAAGGCCTCGGTCACCCTGCCAAATAAGGGAGACTATGTATCTTTATTCACCGAGGATAAGTCCGGTCGGTACTATATCTGCCAGTCTGATCATCTGGATACAGGCAGCAACACTGCTTACATCAGCAAGTTTGGAGAGCCGCTCAAGCGCTGCATCCACACCTATGACACCAGCAATGTTACCAATGCGATCAACGATTATAGGGAAGCACCCATATTTCGGAGTGGCGCCACTGCCGATGTCCTTGGTATTCACCCCAAACACTTCATGATGTTTATGCCCTACAACACCAGGATCGATGACGCCAAGTATATGTATACCTGGGATCTTCAACCCTCAACGAACGCCACAAGCACTCTACCCAAGAGCGCGTTTAATGGCACAGTTCAGGCAATTGAGATGAGCCGGTATCATGCTATGGGGGATCAGATGATGGTTAACCTCTATTTGCCCCCTCTTGACACTATACCCCGTAATGAGGCTGAGCGGGTCTTCAATGCGACTAACAGACCTGGTCAATGGTTCCTTGAGACATTTGGCACCACTCTCCCCCAGACCCGGGGTTGATTCCGGAGCCCTTCTGGTCGTGGGTATAGGAGACGTGACAGGGATAACCAATATTCAGTCGTTTCTCCTATCGCCTGTTATCGTGTACATCAGTCAGTTGATCGTTTAAGTAGGGTGGGCCAATTTAATCAGGAAATTACGTTGGCATCATCATATTTCGTGATCATTTCTCATCAGGGCATGAAAACGTATATAGTGCATCCTCCCATGCATCCTCTGCACCATTACCGCCTTTATGACGTGGACATGTTCTTTCTCACTCCATCAAAATCTCTGAATTTTCTGAAAAATTGACGCTGTGCTCCTTGTACTGTTGTTAAAAGCGCAGCTGACTTTGACCCTTCTTAGTCAAGGCCCGCTTCCTTGTCCCCGTCTCCGCTGATTCGGTTGCCATGGGTCGCTTTACTGGTGCGCTGGGTTTTCCTGACCGAGTACTTGTATTTTTGGATTCACCTTGGATTCTCTTGGAAGATCGATTCACGTCCTCCTCATCCGATGTGTCATTCCCTTGGCTTGAGGCAGCCTTCTAGATGTGATTAGGAAGCGGACCAGATGGTGTGGAGATATGGATGATGAGTTGAGGAAGACGGAACTCATTGCTTACCCAATCACCATGCTGGATAAATACAATAAGATCACCTTTGGTATCGATAGATCCAGCCCTTGATCCTTCATCTCCTTTCCCTCGTCTTTGAATCTGTTTTCCAGAACTTGCTTGGCCCGTTGGAGAGAGGACTGAATATCTCTTTCTTCATCCTCCTCCTCTTCCGCATCCTCTCTCTCCATCTCGCCTGTTTCCCGTTCCATCGTCTCGCTCGCCCCCTGAAGCATCTTTTCCTGGAAGCTACATCGCCAGCCCATGAATATTCGAGTTAATAGATTATTCGAGAGCCCCCTTTCCTCCTTATTCTCTCTAGAGTACGAGTCGTATTGAAAGAGAAGCGCAGTCATGCTTACCTTCGAATGGCATCCTTTTCCTCCTTGTCCGTAAATTGCCTCACAGCCTCATCCATTCCGGCAACGGGGAGAATGTCTAGGGTCTGCCCTTGATCCTGTAAGTACTCCTTCACCAGATCCACCACCCCAATGTCATCCAGTTTGTCCTCGTCCATCCCATTGATGCTAATTAAACTCTTTCCTTTCCTTTCCTTGTCTTCGGTAGAACTTAAATTATTAAGACGTCTTCGATGGAAATGAAGGATCTCTCGGGGATTGGCAACCTGGTCGGAAAATTGTTGCCCAAACCTCTGAGTATTTAGCGTACTAAATCCTCCGCTATAATCCACTTTGAGTCGGATCAATGGCTTGGGGAAGTCTCTGGCCGTCCCTTCGCTCTCAGATCCTCGTTCCTTCTCCTCCTCCTCCCATTGATCCTTCGCCTGAAGAAGCATCTCTTGCACCTTGGTCTTGAGAAAGGCTTCCACGGAGGCTGGATGTGTGGGCCTCAGGCCCTTTTGCTCGGAGAGGCAAACGTTGTCCATGACGAAGGGCCTAACCGTGCGGAGAGGGAGTTTCTTCAGGCGGAAAGACCTTCCTTTGATCTCCAACAGGGCCACATGCCTATATCACATTAGAAGAAAGGATTACGTGAGAATACGTACACACTGGGAAGTTACAGGCCTCCTCTCCCACGATTGAAACCTTCAGAGCTAGAGCGTACTTTCTTTTTGTCTCTCCCTCGCTCAAAGAAGTGGCCACGGATGACCCTGGCTGTACCACGTAGAATTCCTGCCGTGGGTTCCATTCGGGGTCAATACGGCAATCGTGCTCATGTCCCCAGATCACTAGGTCCATGCTATCATCAATAAAGTGTTCGGGGATATAACTAGTCGGTCCATGGGGCACTCTAGTAGCGGGTTATTTAAGGAGAGAGGGCAGGTAAGAATATGAAGACTTTCCATTTTACCCTTATCGCATAAAATTCAAACGAACTGACCGGTTTTGATGAATGAGGAACATATTGAACCAGTCTCCGTTGGCTGTAGTAGCTGTAGGGGCTGGGGGCGGACGAAAGAGCCGAACTTGCTGTTGAAGAAAAGCCCTGTGCAATCTTTCATCCCGCAAAGCCCCTAAACCATACAGAGAGAGATAGGTGCTTCCTTTGCGCAAGAGTACTGGAGAGATGCGGACGTCATCCACAGCAGTAGTTCTCCCAAAGTGGTTCACGAGCCCAGAGATGGACAAGAGGTCCATAGCTGCCAAATCTCCTTCCTGGATAATGTCATGGGATGAATTATTTAATGATCGAAAAGCATCCGATAACATCATCTTTACTTACCCCGGTTGGATCATCATGATTCCCATGGATGGTAAAGATAGGCAAGGAAACGTTAATGTTTGGATCTTGGTAATTGACTGTGGAGAACCTAAAATGTGGAGAGAAGGTAATTGGGAAGAGATTAAAAGACGTACGTTTCACTCCAAACCATCATTCCTTCTCCTATCCCTTACTGGTCAGGAAAGTTGATAGACGGATCACTGACCAATTCCAAGGAGCATGGACGATCCCCAAGACAGTGCTCCCGAAGAAGAGAAGCTACTCGGTGCATACTTTTCCTTGAGGGTTTATTCTCATGAAATAGGTCCCCAGACAGGACTAGAGCGTCCACATCATGCTCTTTGGCCATCAGAATGATTTCCTCAAAAGTTCGGGCTGCGTCATCCCCTCTCACTGGATCCCTTTCGAGATACCCGACATGATTATCCGTTGCCAGGAGCAGTCGAATAGTGTCCTCTTGCTCCGAGGCACTCCTGGGACGCGTTGACTGATCATAAATGTTCCTGAGTTGGGCCAAGGGGAGAGGAGATGAGAGTGTGGGGTCAACTTGGTATGATCCATCCGTCCAGCACACTTACATGTTAAGACCAGATGAGACAAAGGGAGTTTATCGAAGGAAAAGTGTAGGTGGAAGCTGCACTCAAGTGGATATTGCTATTTAGTACTCGATAGCTGAACACGTCCCTGCCGCCCAAGTCTGGCCGCTCTTTTGGGACAGTTCTAGCAGGATCAACTCCGCATTGACCATTTGGGATCAAAGGTGTGTATTTACATCTTTACGGGCGCACACCTGTGATGTTGATAGTCTCAGAGTCCCTGCCTCCCTCCTTCCTTCTTCAGCCTTCCTTTCTCTCCCATCTCTACATCAGCATGACCCAAGAAGACATCGTCTCCGACTTGGAAATTGGTATTCATAGATGTTCGTCACGCGGTCTACTTGACGCAGTTAAGTGGTAAGTGGCTTGATGAGATTTACAATGACAACTTGCCATGTCTATGACACACCATGCTCCTTGGTACATGCCCTATTGAACATCTGTATCTCTTGGAATAGGTGTGCGGAAATGATTGATGGTTTACCGCGGGACCAGGAAGAGGACGAACTATTGCTGGGCATCGATGACCCTATCCCTCCCATGTTGGAGGATACATCGACGCCCAAGAAGGGGACCATCTTGAATATCACTAAATCTAATAAACCATCAAAAAAGGGTAACAAGACCAAGGGGACTAGAAAACACGATGAGATGGAGGACGGGGGCGAGGTGGATGACATTGGTAATCAAGAGGCCCTGGCCGTGACATACATCCAGGGGAAGGAGTGGGTACGTGCCTATTACTACCTGAAGAGCAGGGCCAACGGGACTCCGTGTGGTCATTTTCTTCGACTGTACGCCCGCTTTATGTCTGGAGAGCGTACCCGTCTCGAGGACAAGGATGAGGCGGACCCCGACGCTCCAAATGGTCGACGGGAGCAGGACTTGGCCAATGCGGTCCAAGTACCAAAGGAAACGAGATTACGTCGTAATCCCCTTGTCATTGAGATCCTCGATGAACTGCAGATCCTTGAGAAGAAAGGGTCATTAGACTCTTTTGGCCATTATCTGTACGTAAGAGCCTATCAAATGGAAGGCCGGAACTATGAATCATTAAGATACCATAACCCAGCTCACCTCCTTCTCGCTTCTTATCTAGCTATGGTGTCCTCTTGCTGACAGAAGAAAAGCACGAGCAGGCTCAAGGATGGCTCCTCAAGTCGGTCAATGCCTTTCCGTACAATTGGTCTGCATGGCTCGCTCTCGTCTCTTCTATGCGTCAAGCCGAGGAGGTTGGTTCTTGTTGGATGATCTACCAGTGATATTTTTGTCATCTCGCCCTGCTAACCCACTCGAAAAACTCAAATACCCTCACGTAGCTTGACATGGTGTACGCTTGCCTCCCTCAGGAAGACTTCATGTCCAAGTGCTTCTACGTTCAAGCATCCATTGAGCTTCAGCCCGAATCCGACCTGGCCTCATTGTACTTGGAGGAAATAGCCGATATTTTCCCTGAATCCATCTTTGTAAGCCGATCTAAAGCCTTCTTGGCTGATCGTTCCTCAAGTATGCTTTTGATAGGATGAGAATATTAGAAAGGGGGAGGAGAGGGGCTATCTACTAATCCCGATATACTATTTCCCTTCCTAGGGTACGAGGTGGCCTTGACTTTGTTCAGTGATCTTCACAGAATTGACCAGTACCGGTTGGACGACATGCACGTTTATGCCGAGATGCTTTATGCCCATGCCATGGACACGGAGCTAGCACACTTGGCTGACCATGCTTACAAAGTGGAGCCATATCGGTTCGAGACGTGCGCCATACTCGGCCACTACCATCATTACCGGAATGAACAAGCCGACGCAGTCGATTGGTTCCTTCGAGCAGTTCAGATGGACAAGGAAAACTCAGTACTATGGTGCATGATGGGGATTGCATACCTGGAACTCGACAATGCAACCTCTGCTCTCAATGCTCTCAATATGTCCACCCACATCAACCCAAGAAACGCCAAGGCTTGGTCCGTCCTTGCCCAGGTGTATCATGCCCTGAGGTTACCATCCTTTTCCCGGGATTACTACCAGAGATGTCTTTCCCTTACGTAGGATTAAGAAGAGAGATAGGGGATTTAATCATCCTAGAGATATTACCTTGACTCACTCTTACAACCCAAACAATAGACCAAAGGATGGGGATATGTGGTCCAATTATGCCCAATGTCTTTATGACCTCAATCTTCCTCAAGAGGCTATTGCTGCGTACAAGCAGGCCTTGGAGTGTAAATCATCAAACAAGATGGACGTAGCAAGGTCCTTGGCATTCCTCTATGATCAACTCCCGAACGGTACCGCCAAAGCCATCAAGTACCATGAGCTGGCTATTGAACATGGTCCAATCGGGGAAGATGTACGTGTTTATGGAAGGGCTTTTGGATGATTTTCTCCACTCACCAGTACACGCTCCCCTCCCTCATATAGACTCCTTCAGGACATGTGTATGATTCGCTGGTAGTCCTGGCTAAATACGCTACGGAACAGGGAGATACGAGAAAGGCTCGGGAATGCCTTACAATGGCGTTCGAGATCTCCCGGGGATCACAGAGGCAAACAGTTCAAGATTTACTGAATGATCTTCCACCCGATGACCCCGGATCCGATGGTCTCGAGGATGATCCCATCCTAGGTATGTAAGGGCTATGAGGTAGATTTTATTTTATTTTCTCCCATTCTCCACAATGAGAGGCTGTGCAGGGTATATGAGGAAGGTAGATCTGTGGAAAAGGAAGGGAAGATGGGCAGGGTTCTGGAAAAGAAGGGCACAGGAGAGAATGTATTGCTAGACTATGGATCTAGGAGGCAGCACTTGTCCATTACCTTATCCATCATATCTATCTACAAAAAGAGTAAAGG
>KZ987991.1:0-11877 GCA_003614145.1 Piptocephalis cylindrospora
CTTGACCCTTCCTCTACGACCAAGACCCTTGACCTCACGAATATCCCCCCCCCCCCTGACATGCCTCATACACCCTCAGGTCCCTCCAAATCTACAGGAACTCCTGACCTGGAGGCGCCGCCCATCCAAAGACAGCCTCACTCTTCAGCCTTCTCATCCCCTCATGACACTTTCCGATACAGTATTGGATCCGCTTCTACATTCTCTGATGAATCTTCCCACCCTTCAGTCCGCGAACGTCCCGCCTCTTATCGAAAGCGGCCTAGCCGACTGTCCCATTGGTTCAATGGTCTGTCCTCCTCGACCAAGAATCTCTTTTACCTATCCCCGGCTGGATTCCTGTTCTCTGCCCTATATATCGCCGACATTCAGGCGCTCTCCGGGACGGGGAAGGGCCTGTACATCGCCAATGTCCCACTGCGGGCATGGTGCATTCTGCTCGGGACAATGTGGCTAGTCTTCTTTGGGTCCATCTTCCTCCTCCACATCATCCCCAACTTTTTCCACTACCTCTTGAGTCTTTGTGGAGTGCGTCGGCGTCGTACCTTTGGAAACCTCGGCCTTCTCCGCTTCCCCTTTGCCCTCTTTGCCATGTTTGCCTCTGGACTCATCTTATGGGGACCGCTCATTCGGGGTGCCTTCCCGGATGGTCTACTCCCAGAGCTTCCTAATCCAGAATTTCCTCCTCCGTCTTGGGTGGATTGGGGCTACCGTGGGCTCCTTGTGTGCTTTTTCTCTTCCCTTATCCTCCTGGCGGAAAAAATCCTCCTCCAGACCATTGCCACCTCCTTCCACGCCACTACCTATCGCGACCGTTTATCCCGATCGAAGCAGGTCGCTGCCTTGATCCGGGATCTGGAGGGTGCTCTTTCCACCTTTTCTGGGGGGTTTTCCTCCCCAGGTGACGGTGACTCCTCCATCAACAACGGATCTCTCCTCTCCCCCCTCCCCTACACCTTTACCCTAGATAGTGAGGATGACGGGGATGATTACGAGAAGGGCAGAGTACGACGGGGGGGAGATTGGCGTCATATCCACCGAGTCATGGGCAAGGTTACCACCATGCTTGGGTCCCTTGCAGCCGAAATTGCTCTGGTAGGGGCGCGAGGAGAAGAAGGAGTATCTCCCGATGGGGCCTCCGCTTTGGCCTCTTCCCACGCTGCCCGTCACTTTGCTCGCCGCCTTCATCGGATGCTGTGTCCCTCTCCGACCCATGCCCTTACTTCCTCACACTTGCATGCCCTTGGCCTGTTTCCTGAGGAGGGGGATGCGTGGGAGGCCTTGAAGCTCCTCGGCTCTGAGATCTCCCATCGCCAAGTGGTCATCACTGCTGCGAGTACTCAGGAAACCCCAGGGCCAGGGCCCAACTACAATGACGCTCTGGACATGCTTCCGCCCATGCCAGAGGAAGCCGATGAATCTCAAGAGGCCTACGAGAAGAAAGGCACATATACTCCGAGAACCGAGGGCAGAGGTCACCCAGACACCCAGTCCCTCCAGGGTCCATACTCCACCCGTGGAGGCCTTACCCTTCATGAGACTATGTACGCCATGGAAGCCCTGTATAGGGAACGACGGACGTTGATGCGATCTATGCACGATCTGGACAATGCTGTTGGGAGACTAGACTCTATCCTCCTTGTTGTCGTGGGGATCATCGACGTGCTCATCGGCATTGCCTACACGAATGTCACGGCCTCGGCGTACCTGGCGTCGGCGGGTTCCTTCCTTCTGGCTCTATCATTCATGATGGGCTCTACAGCCCAGGCGGTGTTTGAATCCTGTGTCCTAGTCTTCCTGCATCATCCCTTTGATGTGGGGGACACGGTAGAGGTGGAAGGGGAGAGGCTGAGGGTACGAGAGATGTACCTACTCCACACAGTCTTTTCCCGTCTTCCATCCAATTCTTCCATGACTTATCCCAATCATTTACTCTTAAAGACCAGTATCACGAATCACCGACGATCCGGGGATCTGGTGGAGATGGTGACGGTGGACGTGGCGTGGGGCACACCCACTAGGCTTATCCAGGCTCTGGAGGGACGGATGCGGTCATATGTCCGAAATCGACGACGGGATTTCTTAGGGGAGGGCTTTGTCCTAGCCATTCATGAACTGTGGAAGGGTCATCGTCTCACCCTACGTATCATTCTGCCTTACAGAGGTAATTGGCATGATGGGCTGGCCATCTTGAAGCGTAAGACTGGCTTTCACCTGGCCCTTCGAGAGGTCATGGACGATTTGGGCATCCAGTACACTACGCCCATCTTCCGTGTCCAAGATACCCCGGTGGAGAGAGAGGAAGAGGGAGATGAGAAGAAGAAGAAGCAAAAGATAGGAGAGGATGATGATGATGCCTGGTGGGCTCGCTCCCGTCGACCCTTTTACTTTCCCGCAGCCGGAGACCCTGATGGGGGCGTCGAAGGAGATGGGGAGGGGGATGGATATTAATGAGGGAATATGTCAGAGGTGAACTTTTTCATTTTGTTTTCGATTATCAGCGCCTAGAGATCACAAATGGATAGGATGATGGGATGATAGGAGCAATGGATGAGAAGGATCATAGACTAGAGATAAGTATGCGTTTATTACCCATCTCTCTTCCTCTTCCACTAGACAAATCTCGTTTTTTTCTTCTATCCTCTGCATCCCCATTACTACTCAAGTATCTAATGCCGGTAAAAGGGAGAAAGGGGGAATGAGCAATACAGGTCTACTGCTGAGGAGTACGGGGGTTCCTGTCATTGATCAATTTTTCCATGAGATTCTTGACATCTGAATAGACCTTATCGGGATCATCCTCACAAGAGACCTATAGGATAAAGGAGTGAGGGAATGAGGGAAAAAAAGGTGAATAGCTTACCCCATCAGGAATATCTTACCTTGAGAACCTTATCCTGCTGTTGGTAATATTCAATGACTGGGAAGGAGGTGTTGGTGAAGGTCGAGAAGCGTTTGCGAATGCTCTCAATGTTATCATCGACACGACCACTCGTCTCGCCCCGCTTGAGAAGACGTTGGAGCATGGTGGATTCGGGGCATTCAAAATAGAGAGTGGCGGTACTCTCCACAACGGTCTCCTCAAATTTAAGGGCTTGGTCCATGGCGCGGGGGAAACCATCAACAAGGAACCACCCTTTGTTGCTACGACGCATGGCCTTTTTAAGCAGGGCAATGGTTACCTCCATGGGGACGATCTTTCCCTCGCGGATATAGTTCTTAATGAGCTCACCATACTGGGATCCGGGGCGACGCTGCTCTTCTCGCAAGAGATCACCGGCAGAGAGGTGCTCAAAGCCAAAGTCTTCGACGAGCCTGGCACAGTTGGTTCCCTTTCCCGATCCAGGCCCTCCCAAAACAAAAATGACCATCATGTCACGCTTCTGCCAGGTTGGCTTTGCTCCTGAGGCAGAGGTCTGGGTGGGGGCCTGGGTGGTGGAGGCTGGAGTCGTGTAGCTTTTGAGTAGATCGGCTTCTTGCTCCTGGTGATGCTTCATGGCGATATCACGCTCCTCACGACGCTTCTTGGAGGCATCGTAGTTGATATTGAGCATCTTGTAGGCTCCAGTCAACATAAGAACGACGACAATTACGGCGATGGGATGGGGTCTCCAGGCACCACCAGACCTCTTGTCATCCTGGATGGATTCTTGTTCCGGGGAGGATTCCTTCTCACCCTTGGAATCCCGGGAAGTAGAGAAGGGAAGGCGCGATCCTCCTTGATATGGCAGGATAATGCTGTTGGAAGTCCGGGGGAAAGGACTAGTTCCGTGGATCTGGCCCATGGTCGACCAGGTCGACGACAGCCTGGAGACAGGACTAATGAAGGCCCGGGTTGAGAGGCCGAGGGGGCCAGCAAGAGACGGTGATCGGGTGAGGAGACGACGGGCGTTCATCCAGGCCATGGCGTTTGCTGTATTTGAAGGGAAGGGGGGAGTGGAGGTGTGTCAATAAAGAGAGCAGGAAGAGAAGAAGGCGCTGGGAAGCGCGAACCGGAGTGGACACCAAATTCTCACTGTCGAAAGACATCTGCATGATCCGCATGAACGGTTGGACGATGCGTACTCTAGTTACTTCTTGGTTGTTTTCTGGTTGTTTCCTGGTTTCAAGGGTGGTTGGTCTGGTTTCAGTCTTTTGTGTGTGCAATGCCTTACTGCTGGGGAAAGAATAGAGGCTAATAATGTGGTGTCTCTCCTTGCCCCGCCTCTGGAGCGACTGCAAAGCTGTGGAATCCACCAGCTTTCTCTGTCTCCACTTCTGACTGGTCCTCCTGATATCACCACTCAAGCCCTCATCCTTGGACCAGGCCTCCAGAGTGTGCGTCTGTAAGGCTGCTACTGCTTACCTCCTCCCCATCCACCGTACTTCCCCGAGCCAGAGTGGGCAAGACCAACGGGCACACTCCGTGTCAGGCATCGCACTTTACATAAATGTAACCTGTTCCTTGAAGTCAAAGGTGGGAGATCCTCTCTTTCCTCATCCTTTTCTTTCCTTTACATCACTGTTCTCATCCCTCTCCCTTCTTCATCCCTTTCCCGGTGCCTCCACTCCACCGTCACCCTGGTGTGAACAGTACGTTTTCATCTTGAGGGCCCTCTGTCCTCTTTTGTATTGGGTGGGGCATGTCGCGTCCACGTCACTAATCCCGTTAACCCACCCTGTATGAATCGCAACTCCCTCTAGACTCCCTCTCTCTCCTCAGCACACACCGTCCATTTAGCATTCAGCATGGTCAAGCTTCTTCAATTTCACTTTGGCTTTGAGTATGTTTACCTACCCTTTTACTTCACCTTGTCCGATACCATTAACTCACCAACCACCCTCCCCATAATAATCATCCTACTAATAGACACGCTTGGTCAGATGTCACCTTGGCTTTTTGGTTAAGGTACCCCAACCCCTTTGCGTCCCATGTCCTTGCTGCGGACGTGGTGTCGAGAAAGGTGGACCCCGAGACACAATATCTCCATACGACGCGCCTCCTCCTCAAGCGAGGAGTAGTACCCAAGTGGGGTCAGAGATTCTTCCGACAGAATGAGGCATACATACTGGAGGAGAGTGTAGTGGATGCAAAGGGCCAGAGGATGGTGACGAGGACGAGGAATCTGAATCACAAGAAAATGATGCACGTGGCCGAGACTCAGAGATTCATAGTGGATCCCCGTAATCCCGAATGGACCCGAGTGACTACGGATGTCAAGTTCCAATCCTCTGTGGGCTGGGGCTTGACTGGGAAGATTGAGGGCTTTGGCCTGAACAAGTTCCGGGACAATGCCAAGAGGAGTCGGGAAGGGATGAATTTGGTACTTGAACGACTTCGGTCCCGAGGTCTTCGATCCTTTGTTGCATCCCCTTCCCTTGCCGAACCTGCCATGTAATTCACGTCTAGCCCTCTTACCATCCATTTGTTACTTCTGCTTTTATATGTGTTTAGGAGCTTGGTTTATAGGAATATCTTTGTTATTCCCATTCCGATGCATGTACTCATCAGACATGCACGAAGTGAACAAGGAAGACAACGTTGATCCCTAGACCAGGCGTTCCCACATAGATAGATGAGAGAATGATATATTTTCCAGTGATGATGATGAAATCATTTTATTTTCCCCAGTGAAGGTCTATTTTCCAGTGATGATAAGCCCATGCAACTAGTCATTTCGTTTCATTAAATCAAGTACATTTTATAGCCTTTAGGTGTTTTAGTACCATTGTCCTATAAAACAATAGCTACTTGATATAAACCCTTGGTAGTAGTACCATGCATGCTGGCCTATTGGGCGGGCTATGTGTTTGGATACCTAGCAGCCTACCCAACTGAGGGAAATATAAAGGGTTTATCTATCAATATCGCCCTAAAACTACATGCATAACGCTCTAGGGTTTTTCAGATCATATAGTCGGTCTGGATTATGGTGGAGATCCCATTTTTATTGCCATGCTGATAAAATTACTTCATCTACCTTCAGTAGGCGGGCAGACCGAAGAATATCTAAGCACAATACACGCCTAAATGATCGACCCCACTTGTATTATTACTAGTATCTCTACGAAGAAATGATTCAACTTCCTGATATATCGTTCATCTCATTCTGCACACTAAGCAGCGCTGGGGAAATATGTGGTCCGACACACAATAGTGGTAAACAGCGAAATGTATTAGGGAAATGGTCCGAAACACAGTGCCGTCCGGTGGCCACAAGAAGCGAAAAAAAAAGAATAAAATTATCACGCTACCACCCAATGACTGGTAGCGGAGAGTAGAGATGCTGCTTCTTTCCCTGGTATATAGTGTGCGCGTTCGCTTTCTCCTTTGAAGAGGGCGAGAGGACCCTAGCCTCTAACTCTCTTTCTTTCCCCAGTCTTCTCCTCCTCCCCAACCGTTTCCTTACTGATCATCATGGGTGGAATGGGCCGTAGAAACCGGGCGACTCAGCTCCCCACCAATCTCCCCGCGCTGCAGAATCTCATCAAACGGGATCCTCAATCATACCGGGAAGAGTTCCTCCTCCAGCTTCAGCATTACGAATCCTCTTTGGCCATCCTTCGACTGGAACCCGATGGGGAGGCCAAAGAGTTCTCCGAGCAAGTTACCTTCCTCAGCCACGTTACTAGCTGCTACCCTCGGGAATGTGAGGCCTTTCCGGACCAGCTCATCTCCCTGCTCCAGGAACACCATTTGACCCTGAACGCCGAAGTCCGTCGGACACTGGTTCAGGCGGTGATCCTCCTGCGTAACCGACAGGTTATCTCAACGATCGGGGTCCTGGAGCTATTCTTCACCCTGTTCCGGTGTCGGGACAAGGCGCTCCGATCTATGCTGTATGCTCACATTATCACGGACATCCGTAATGCCAATGCGAAGAGCCGAGACAACAAGATGAACAAAGTACTGCAAAACTACATGTACACATTACTCGAGCAGGCCGATCAGGGGGCCGAGCAGGCTTTGGCGGCCAAAAAGGCCATTGAAGTGTGTGTCGAACTTTACCGGAGACGTGTGTGGAGTGATCCCAAGACCGTGGACATTCTGGCCCAGGCTTGTTTCTCTAAGGTCAACCGTATTTCCTTGGCCGGTATTCAGTTTTTCCTCGGGATCGATGAGGACCGTGGGGCTGGAGCTGGAGACTCAGACTCAGATGGGGAGGGTGGGACGGCCCAGGACATCCGGAAGCTGCAGCACGCAGCTCACGTCGGTGGAAAGTCTAAGACGCGCACCAGGAAGATGGATAAGGCTGTGGCGGCGGTGCGGCGTCGGGAAACACGGGAGAAGCGGGCCGAGGTCTTTCACTTTTCCGCCTTGCACCAGCTGCGTGACCCTCAGGGATTTGCTGAGCGTCTGTACCATCGAGTCTCCACGGGGAATGCACCTATTGATGTGCGTATCCTGGAGATCAAGTTACTTGCTCGGGTGATCGGTGTGCACAAACTCGTCCTCCTCCCCTTCTACTCGTACATTCTTCGGTATCTTCAGCCTCATCAACGCGATGTCACGGCCCTCATCACCGCAGTGGCTCAGGCAAGTCATGAAATGGTACCTCCGGATTCCTTGGAGCCGGTCCTAATGGCCCTGGCCAACAACTTTGTTGTTGACACTGTGGCCCCTGAGGTGGTATCTGCTGGGTTGAACGGTATTCGCGAGGTGTGTACCCGTGCGCCTTTGGCTATGACCGAGACCTTACTACAGGATCTGACCGAGTACAAATCCCATCGGAACAAGGGTGAGTGTTTTTTTTGTATCGAGAAAGAGGAGAGAAGGCAAGGCTCATGATTTTATCTGTGTCTAGGTGTAATGATGGCATCTCGTGGGCTGATTGGTTTGTTCCGTCAGCTGAACCCGGAGCTATTGAAGAGAAAGGATCGGGTAAGTTTCTTATTTAAAGTGCTGTTGATTCCCCGCTCATCCCCTTATCCCGTCACACTCTTAGGGCAAGTCGGCTAGCATGGGATTAAAGAATTTCAAGACGCTTGGATATGGTGAGATTAATGTGGCCGATCAGGTGGATGGAATGGATCTGTTGGAGGGGCCACAGAGTGAGGAGGAGGAGGGGGGAGATAATCCGGGAGAGGGATGGGAGGGGTGGGAAATTGCCAGTGATGAGGACGAAGAAGAAGATGGAGAGGAGGAGGTATGGACTGATGTCCTTAATGGAGAGGAGGAAGATGACAAAGGTGAAGAGGATGTGCAGGAAAGCGAGGAAAAGGCCAAGCCTGCAGAGACACTTCGGTTCCTCTCTGAAGAAGATTTTAGGAAGATTCGTCGGAGAAAACAGCGACTGGAGGCGGAAAAGCTGGCTGGAGTTACTCCCCGATCCAACGGGAAGGGCGTAAAGAGGTAAGTGATTTTTTTGAGATACTAGACAATGAGGGAAAAGGTGTCTCTAATCATCTTGCACTTCCTTTAGATCCGCCCAAGCTATGCCAGTGGAGGATGACGATGGAGATGACGATGATGATAGTGACAGAGATAATGGAGAGATTATCCAAGAGGCTAAGATCATTGGCCATAGAAAGAAGGCTCGTCAGAGCTACGAGGAGAGACTGGAGAGTATCCGGGAGGGTAGGGAGGGCCGAGTCAAGTATGGAAGCAAGAAGGGTAAGGAGCGAGGAAGCACGACGAACCGGGAAAAGGCCAAGAAGAAGGCATTTATGATGGTGGTACACAAGAATGGGATCTTCAAAAAGTCCCGACTTTCCCTTCGGGAGAAGCAAATCCATTTGCGGAAGCACATTGATCGGCAGAAGAAACAGATGTGATGGGTGGAAAGAGATTGGAATAGAGTGAACTGGTATGCATTTTGATGTTCTTGGCGTAATGGTCTTTTTATGAGATGATGTGGGTCTCAAAGTACTATGTATCAGATGATCAATGCTACGGTATGGCTGGATCAAGTCACTGAGGCCGGAATATTTTTCCATCACTCCCATCATCCCCACTGTTCATACTGCACTGCGGATTTTCTCTTCTATTATCAAACATGGGCACAGATAAGGTTCCTCTTTTCTGTGTCCAGATTATATCAGCCAAGCGCATCGTTCTCCTCTCGTTGTGGGCTGTCCATGTATGAGAGGCAGGAATAACCATCTTCTCCGCCAAGCACACATTGAATATCTCATGTGGGATGACGGTTAATTTAGTGCCCGCCCCCTTCCATCCCATACGCATGCAACTGACCCATTATTATTTCAAGTCCCGACCGACTCCGCCAAACGTATCACTTCCACACATGCAACATATTCTTTCTTTCCTTCCCTTCCCTTCCCTTCTCTTTCTTCTCTTTTTCCTTACATCAATTCACTCACCCTTCCGCCCCTCCATCCATCCCTTCTCTCCCTCCTCTCTCTTTCTCCCATCTTCAATATCCTCTTGCTACAGCCACAGAGCCGGTCCCTGTGTTTCTCACCTCCCAACCCACCATGCGCCCTTCCCTCCTCTTCTCTCCTCTTCTCCTCATCCTCCATTCTTCTAGCGCCCAAGCAGAGCTTGTAGCTTCGGTAAATGGCACCATCCTTTCTCATATTCCTAGTTCAACCCCCTTCGAGCTAGACTCGAATGATCGGGCCTCCCGAATGGGGATGAACCTGCTATTGCCTTGGAAAGCCAATACAACATCATGTGAGCCGGTCCTGGAGGTGGAGGATCCTAAGCAGGCAGCCCTGAAATTGACCTCCCGATACACTGAATCCATCCTATTTACTGAATGGACAAGTGCGGAAAATGCTGGATGCGAAACCTTTACCGACGTGGCCAACGCCGCCAAGGCCTATTCGGGCTCCCTAAGCATCATTGTTGTCCCCCCAGCCCGTACTATTGTCATTTCCTCCGGAGTGGAGAGTGCGGACCCTAGATACCCCTTCTCTCCCCTCCGACTCCCCGGTCTCTACTCCTCCCAAGGCCGACCGGATGGTCGGGTCCGCGGAATGGACGTTGTCTTGGCCACGGTAGAAGACGTGAAGGTGCTTGCCACCTCCATCCAGGATAAAGATGAGGCTGTGGTATACGTGGTGTGGGATGAGGGTCCATGGAACCTCTTGTTCCTCTCCATCCCTTACACCACCCTTCTCCTCTTCCTTTTCCTCGCCACCGTCGGCGTCATCCTGTGGGCAGGGTGGAGCGCGGGACGGGTCATTTATCTAAAGCAGTGGCGCGCAAACCTCCGTAACTCGGTCTTCCTCCTCTCTCTTGTCTCAGCGCTCTTCTTCCTTCCCGTGTTTTGGCTTCGGGATCGCTCCATGCCCTGGATCGTCCTCCAGGCCCTGGTGTCCCTGTTTGGAGGCTGGGCGCTACAACTGATGCTTCTCCTCTGGACCCACATTTCTCTTGAGGCTTGCCCTCAGCGCAAGACAGTCCTGTTCCTCCGGATTCTTATTTCCCTTTCCTGCCTCATTCACACCGTCAATTTTGCCCTCACCATCATCATGATCACCCCGACCGGGAAGAGCCTCTCTTCCGCCGGGACTCTCGCCCTGACCATCCTCAACGCCCTGACTTCCCTGGTCCTCATTGGTATCTTTATCCTCTACTCTTTGCAATTTCACTGGAGATCGGCGGTCCAGTTTATCTCCCCCACCTCCAAGGCCACTCTCACCAAGCTGACTCATCTCTCCTGGACCGCTGCTACCTTCCATGCTGGCGTCCTCATCACCAATCTCATCTCCCAATTCCGGGCTCCCTCCACCCCAGGCCTCCTTTTGGTCCAGTCCGTTGCCCTCTACTTCCTCATGTTCATGCGGATCTCCGTTCTCCTCTGTGTCCTCGGGGTCTCTCTTCCCCGGTCCACCCTGACCCCTTCCTCCAAGCGCAGTGGTCCCAGCGGAGGCTATAAGGGCAGTGGGACCAGTAGTGGGGATAGGATGGCTTCAGCCCCCACCCCTTATGGTTATACCGAGAACCCAACTCCTGGTCATCATGTTTGAATGCAATGATGAGGAGGAGAGGTGTGATGTCTGTCTTTTGACCATCCTCTTAGAGTGCCATTTGGCAGAGTAATCAAGGTCAATATGGAGAAATCATATACTTTCATCTCTTTTCATTTCATTTTTTGTCATCCTTCTGAGAGGGCCATCTGTGGATTCAGGACGCGAGATATGCTAGCGCTGGTCCGAGAGGATCTTCTGAAGAAGGGGGGAGACCGTGCATGGGCGGGTCATCCTCCTGAACAAGGTCACTCTGCATTCCCATTGACCATAGGAACATGGATGAGAAGAACCCCCGTCCAGTCAGTACATCATCAGACCTAATAGGGGAAAGGGACGCAATGTAGGTGATGGGTAGGGAGGATGTTAAATCTGGGGATCCACATCACCCCTTCCATGGGATGAAGGATCGGTGTGGGGAATAATAGGTTATGTACGATGTGACCAGGCTACATGGAACGTCCCCTTTGTCCTCCCCACACCAAGGGTTCATGCATTCCATTTCTGTATATAAGCCTTTGTCATTGATTATTGGCGCGTCTTCTCCGCCCATTTAAGCCAAGCTTTTTAGAGGAGTAGAATGTGTGAAAATACCATAGCAAGATTCGGAAGGTGAGCACTAATGGCATGTGTGGCTAGGGATGAGGAAAGGCGGAGGCTGTGTGGGTGCATACGTCTGGGGGGAGGGATGAATTCTGAGCAATTCAAGCATGATCTGTCCCTTGTGTGTATGGGAATACAAGAAAAAAGAAGGAAACCTGGGCAGTTCAGCATGATCTGCTCCTGGGGGATGGGAGTACAAGCTGGTGGTGGAAGAAGATGGGGACGGCATGTTCGGGAAGATCCGCTTGAGCAGAGCAGGTGGAGCTAGGGATGGGATGGGGGTGACGGAGGTGATGCAACTCCGTCTTCCCCCCCCCCCCCCCCCCCCCCCCCCCCCCCCCCCCCCCCCCCCCCCCCCCC
>KZ987992.1:0-11824 GCA_003614145.1 Piptocephalis cylindrospora
GGAAGGAGAATCTGAGTCAGAGCCAGGGATCGCAACCAGGATCAGGGGATCCTCAACCCAGAAAGTTACAGTTGGATAGTGTGCGTTTCAAGAGGATCCGGGATGCTCTGGTCTGGAAGCTAAGGGATGCCGAGGTCAATGAGGGTCGCGAGGTTCTAACAGTATCTGAACTCGTTGAATGGTACATGTCGGCCCAGGAGGACGGATCCAATACTTCAGATACTGAAGCCCGGGCCCAGCGTCGACTCGTGGAAAAGGTCATCTCTCACTCGGTCAACACAGATCAGACATTCCTAGAGCTTAGGGACACTGATCCTTCCACCACCCTTCTAGATGGTGGGGGACAAGCCGCCTCCTCATCTTCTTCCATGTCCTCCCGAAAGCTCCTACCCTCCTCCACCATTACCGTTCATCCCGATTTTGTGTCCGAGTATGAAACTTGAGTCACTTTCCCCTAATAAGAGAAAAGGGGAAAAAGGGAAATCAAGACACAGGAGAGAGAGGGAAAGGAGAGAATGTGAATGTGAACGAAAGACAATGAGAAAGGGATGAGTTGGGAAATGAACGAATATACTGGAATCAATGCATATGAATCCTTCCGTGACGGGAGGTGGAGCCATGAATTAAAGGATATACCCTCCACAGACCATACAAAAGCACTAAATGAAGAGCATGAATAGCCAAGGATGAGGCAGTGGTGGAGGGATACACATTCCAGGCCCATTCCATGATGGCCAGCCACAAGAAACGGATGGCGAGAGGGATGGAAGGACAGGACCAGAGAAGGAGAGGGAGAGAGGAAAAGTACCATGCGTAGAATTGATAGTGTAATGACCGAGCACAGATAACGCCAATGGCGTTGGCTGTAAATGCCACCACTAAGATGACTAGGAGGAGAAAAAAACAGATGAAAAAGGGAGAAGGGATGAACACCATACATAGCAACGACACTTACAGGAAGAAGATAGAGTACGCAAAGGTCTCTTGGAAGTATGGAAGAGGCACTGCCGAGCCAAACTCAGGAAACCGGGTTTGGAAAAGGGCGGGAGCCATCGGTAGAAGAGGAAAATTAGTAGAAGGGAGGCCTGGATGAGGAGCAAGGCAATGGCCAGGCGAGAGGAGGTAAAGGTCTCAACAGAGAGAAAGCGCCATTGTACAGTCCAACGATGGGTAAAAACTCGGCCCATTTCGAAAGAACGGATCAGGTAACCCGAGGGGTTTTTTAAGAGAAATGGAAGCCCCAGGAGGGCTTGTAGAGTGGCGCCTTCCAGAAAGTGTCCGACAGTTCGGGGAAGACCAATGGATAGAGTCAGAAGAAAAAGAAGGGCAGGAAGAAAGAGAAGGACATTCATCTTGATGGACACGCCCAAGCTACCACAAGGGAGCAAAAGAATAGGTCAGAGGAGATGACTCAGGGCAATGAAATAAAAATGAACACACTACCTAAATAATAGGACAGATGCCCTGTACTTTTGAGAGCATAGGGCCCATAAGGAAAGATACATGGGCAACATGGCCACAGGATCATTAAAAAGTCGCAGGAGGTAGATGGAGTGAAGACGTTTCGAGAGGCATAAAAGGACGAGGACATAGGGTGGTATCTACGAGTTTTAGGGAGGTACGAAGATGAGGGAAACAAGATGTTATGACCCTAGGAACTTTGCTTACCTTTGCTTTACGGTAGAGGACGAAAATAATTCCTTGGGTCACGATGTACAATCCAGCAAAGAAAAACTGGGCCAAGCGAATATTACTTCCCCCATTAGTAATGTATGACAGAAGGGAGAAGAGATAAACAAATCCAGCTGGGTATCTATAAAAGTATTAAAAGGATTTAAAAGGGAAGGATGATTAGGGTTGAGAAGGGGAGAGTGGGTTTAGGCTGAGGAATGTACCAAAGTTCACACATTACACATTACCAAGAAAACTTACACAAGCGGCCCAGTGTCACCTTTGAGCTTGAGATAGTCGCGCTCCCCATCCAGAAACCCACCCACTTCGTCCATATACGCCCTCCAATCAATCTCTGTGTAAGAGACACGAAATATAATAAGGGTGCATAGGACAGCTTCAGCTAAGAGTAGAAGACCAGCAAAATAAGGCCAACTTTCCTCCTTGGTGCACCAATGGACCAGATGACGAATGGTGGAAAGACGATATAGCGGTGAGGAAGTCGAGAGAGAAGACGCTGAGGAGGGGGAGAAAGAGGGGGAAGATGAGGAAGTCGAAGGACGAGATACCTTGCGGGTAGACGGCATCCTCAATAAAATTGATCGGAGCACTGAAGAAAGGTAGTTAGGTATGCGTATTGAGGAAAGAAAGAAGGATCTGGATAATCGAGACTGGGGATGATGTGAGAGGTGAAGTCATGAAACAGCATGCGCCTCCTTGCCTTGACACTCCGCCTCATTTAGCATAAGAAGGAATATTGCATAGCCATTGCCTTATTATATACCAGTCGCACTACCCATCCACTAATGATATTTAGAAGGCGATTGAGCTACACTTGAGCGCATTCATCATATGCGAGGATGGGCTTGGAATATACATCGCGGATCTGCATGATGCGACGGCCATTAGTAATCATTTTTTGGCAATTTAAGAGGACCCGCTTAAATGGCATGTTGACAGAGATCATCATCCTGCTTCCTTCAATAAAGGCAAATTACACTTCAACAGCGTACGATGGCTAGCGATGGTTAAAATGGAAGAGCCTTTTCTTCGTCATCTCAGGCGCTCTTCACAACTCCTCAGGTGGTAGGCATATAAAGAAGACGCAAACAAGAGTGGGCCGCATTTCTAAGGATGTATCGCATATAAAGCGTTCACAATGTAGTCGTTATTGGATAAGAGTAATTGAAATGTACTATCCCTAGCTTATCTGATGAAATTCAAAGGTGTCTAGTCAATGGTGATTGCCTTAGCTTTGATCAATCGATCATATGTTTCTTTGATAGTACTGGATTTAAGAGTAGACTGAGCGCCCCTCCGATCAATGGGCATTGCGCAAGTGTCAATCATTTTGGTACTTACGATGACATTAGAATACTTTTAATCTAATGCATCTGTTTCCAGTTTCTTTTACCTTTTGATGACGATGATGAAACCATTTTATTTTCTCCAGTGGGGTAGGCGGATGGGTATCCGAACACAGTGTCTGCTAAGATGGCTGGCTGGATATGCTAGGACTATTCCGTCTTTTCATCCTTCTTTCCCTCTTCCTCTTTGCCTTCTCTCGTTTCTTCTTGTGGTTTAGTTCCAGTGGTCGTCCCGTGGCTTGATACTAACATACCAAACGTGATTAATAATTAAACCCCCTACAACATCAGTCTTATATCCAAATCCTTCAAAACCAATCAGCGCTATCAGTAGATGCTTCTTGGCACCAGCGGCCATTTATTATGACATTCATATCCATCGTACTAGAGTTACTTTGGTGAATTTTAAGAGGATGATCATACTATACAATTGTGTTTGATAGAGGTAATATCCTTTCGCTACTCCTTTTCTACTTTTTTCGTCAAAAGAAAAACATCCTTTTTATACATATAAGTATGGATTGAATATACTCATAGCAACTGCTCAGTTCAACCATGTTCCCATACCATACCTCAAGGAATCATCCGTCGTTTCGCTCATGCTGTCCGTTCCTCTTTGAGGGCGCATCTCTGGTTGCGCGATAATCCAGAAGCAAGCGCTGCCTTCCTCTTCACCTGGCTCAGGCTACATGAGATACTGCAACACCCCATAACTGATGCTCTGATACCTGCGCGCTTAATTCGTCTGTGAGTTTCCCACTTTTTCAGAAATATCCCTTGAGTGTATTCCCCATGAGACAATAAATTTTTATACAACCATAACAACTGCTCAGTCTCACATCCATCTCATACCTAATGAAATAGAGGTCGGATGAAGAGAGGACACCCTAATCCTCCTCACACGCCTTGCTTTCTCTCCTTCTCTTGCTCTCATAGGGCTTTGAGTCTATCTCTTTTCTTCCGACAATAACTCGTACCCTGGATTATGCATCCCAACGGCTACCCGCAAAGATCATCAGCGGCTGGAAGAAATTTTTCCACGCCCTCTCAAAGGGCTGCTGCTACCTCGAGTGCTCATCCGTATGGCCAGCCGCATCCCTCGGCTCCACCCCCCAATCAAGCATATCTCCCTCCACCCTCGCTGTCGAATGGACCATCTTCCTCCCAGACATATTATCCTTCCCGTAACGGTCGATCTGCTTATCCATCCATGGACAGAGCCTCTTCCACCTCCCCAACCGAGGGGCCAGGTCCAGCTCGCCATCCTGGTGAGCCTTCTTCCCATCCCTCCCAGAGACATCAGTATGCATCGAGGTATGCTCCACGCAATGGAGGTAGGTATGGTTATGGTCCGGATCATCATCGGTATATCCCTAGCCAGGGACCTCCCTCGTCGAGTCGATCCACGGGGGAAGAGGGACCATACGGACCTCATCCCCTAGGCCATAGCCCATCAGCTCCCATGGCCTCCTCATCCTCCTCCAGCTCCTCAATGGACCGTCAACGACGATCCTACCACAGTGTGTCTGGGGAAGAAATGAGTGAGGGGATTCCCCCAGCCCAGTCCATGGGGCATCTTTCTCCCCCATCCCTTCCTCCTCCAACTCTTGTTGGCTCCCATGACACTTTCTCTTCTTCTATGCCCAGAGCATCTTCTGGAAAGGGGCCTGGCCGATCAGGCCACTCGTCTTCCTCATATAGCCATCCCAACCATGGGTCATCGAGCCAGCGGACTGGATGGAGACAGGGCCCAGGCACTCATCCTTCTATGGCTCATGGACCTTCTTCCCTCCCTCCCATTGATCCAGATGTGGGCATTTCCATGCCTTCCTGGACCCAAGGAAAGGATCGGGAAGAGGGATTGTCGTTAGAGGAAAGACGGATCGCAGAAAAGGAAGAGGTCCGCATCCATGCCGAGTACCGCAAGGCGCGGTTTAACCGAGAATCTACAGAGAGGGAGGTATGGCGATGGGAGAGGCAATTGGAGCTAACTAACATGCAATTGGATATGCTGGGCTGAGAAGACAATGAGAGATACATTGTCCGGGAGGGAAGGCCTTGTATAAAACCACATGTATGCGAAGTAATGTGTACTTCGTTTCTGACCATTTTTGGGATGGGGTCAGGCTCTATTTGGTTTTCCAAGCTAAAACGAGTCTTCTGTTGCACAAAGGTCCTATGACTTGGCCTAATCGTCGTTTCAAGCGCACATCATCTCTTGAAAGGAATGTGATGTGCGAGTCGATCCCCATGATAAGAGACCAATACTTACTTGATCCCTGAGGATGGGAGATATTTGATCCGAGAAGACTACACTACAATATCGCCACAATAAAATAAAGAAATATGGCATAGCTAGGCATGGATGTGTTTGGGAAAGCAGCGTTCATATTTCCCTTCTAATCATTCTTGGAAATACCCTAACGAGGCGGCTTTGAAGCTGCCGATGGCGGGCTGTAGGAGGGATCGCCCCAGTGAGCCGGAAGTATAGTTCATCTCAAGCTTATTCACAAACACATTGACGTAGAAAAGGAGTGATCCATAAACCAAAATCAGGGCACACACGCACATGTCATCCACTGGTCCGGTATCCTAATCACCTTCCTTTCCTTGTTGGTCTTCGGAGATGAATTTCTTATTTGTAGATGTGGTTTATATGCACAGGACTGGTTGTATGCAAGGATCAGGCTAACCGGTGGGCGGAGGTCAAGAGCAATAAGTTCATTTCAGTGAATTCTATCAAACGAGAATCGCATGCATACGTACGTGTAAATCAGTCAGTTACTGCAAGCTGGCCAGGCCAGGATCATCAACACCTTCTGTCCGCTCCCTCTCACCCCCTTCCATCTTTCCAGCTTTTCTTCTTACACACACACTCGACTCTATTCCACGTCTTCATTTGTTCCTCTCCCCCACATTCAGTCCTCCGGGACATCTTAAGCTCATCCTTCCTCTTCCCGCTACCCACGTCAGTACCATCATTCTCACCAAGAGGTAAGCAGCATCCAGCATCTCCGTAACTCAGCTGGCCAGGCCCTGTCATTATGCCTTAGGCCTTCCTTAAACCCTCTCGGATCTGCGCTCCGTAACCGTTTCCACCCGCTCATCCTCACTTTCATCATCCATTACTCATCCAGGCCTGTGAATAAGCATTCCCAAAACCATGCTTACCAGGGAAGTGGGACAAGATTCAGAACAGCCTCATACCTGGATAGTGGGTCAGAGCATTGCCGCTCCGCACCCCACAGCCCCCGAACTGCCTGAATCGAATCCTTTAAATGATACGGGCCCAACACCAGATGTGAGCGCTCATCCGTGCGGATCACTAAGCCCTACTGGTCCCTCGAGCATACTAGATGCTGTGATCATCCCCTCTCGCCCCGCTCACCCATCTAACCCATCCATCAGACGGTTGATCACTGGCCTCGTCTATGATGAGCGCCTCACCTATCATCGACAACTCATCTGGAAATCCTCCGAGGAACGGAAGGAATGTATGGAAAGGGCAACACTTCCTGGTCCCATTTCAATGATTGATGCTGAAGCGATCTCGAACGATGAGGAAGATCAAAAAAGGAGCGAGACACCCCAAGATACCCAACTCGCCATCGGTGATCCCTCTCTCTCCACCTATTATCATGGCCATGATGGCAGGAAAGAGGGATCTGACAACTCAGAATCCGAGGAAGGGGAGGAGGATTCTGAGGAAGAGGATGGTGCTCACCCAGAAAGCCCCTTACGCATTGTTTACATTTACCAAGCACTGGTGAAGGGTGGGAGTCTCATCCGGTGCTCTCGCATCCCCATTGTGCGTCTGACCGTGTCCCAGATCTTGATGGGCCATTCCCCTGGGTACGTGACTCGTTTGCTCTCAACAGGCCAGATGAACAAGTATGAGCTCAAAACGACGGAAAGCCGGTTTAACTCGGTATATCTGTGTGGTCAGTCAGCTGAATGTGCCCGACTCAGTGCTGGAGGAGTGTATGCGGCGTGTGCGGCCGTCTTGCGTGGTGATGTCCGGAATGCTTTTGCCGTTGTTCGACCTCCGTAAGTGCACCTCTTTGGGCTTCTCGGATAATTAGGGGAGAGGGTGGCCCGTGAGGATATATGTGGGGCTTTGCACCTTTCATGTCACTGATTAACCTTCTCGTTTCCTTAATAACTTTCTCAGCGGTCATCATGCAGAGTATCGAAGGGTAAGAAATGGATGTGAAAAGGCAGGAAGATATTTGGATTGTTGCTCACCTTATTCTACTCCCAATTTGCCTCCTATAGGCCATGTAAGGAAGCATGATTTAAGAGAGATGATGAATTTGAGATATTCATCCTGCTTATTTAACGCACTTTTACTCACGCTTCGCCTTTCTTCAACCATCATTGTCACTATCGGTATTTCAGGGGATTTTGTCTTTTGAACAATGTGGTAAGTGTGTCATTGCTTCCTCTCTTCTCCTGTTCTCATATGTCCCTTCGGCTATGCTTAGGTAATTGCGACTCGACTATGCCAAAAGAGCTTTGGAATTAGACGGGTTTTGATCTTGGATTGGGATATTCATCATGGAAATGGGACCCAAAAGGCCTTTTATGACGATCCCAATGTTCTGTACATTTCCATTCATCGATGGGAGGAGGGAGAATTTTATCCAAGTGGTGATGATGGAGCTCCATGGGCCATCGGTCAGGGCTTGGGGCGGGGAAGGTGAGCGACTTGGATTTTGGGGGGGAGGGGGGCTACTAGGGCAAGCATGACCTCCTCACCCTATTCCCGTGTCCTAATTTCATTCGAGAGCAGCAACGTCAATGTAGCCTGGTCCAGGGCAGGGATGATGGACTCAGACTATTTGCTGGCTTTCCAAACCGTCATTATGCCTATTGCCCGGGAATTCGACCCAGAACTAGTAATTGGTAGGTCGGGAAGGAAGTGTCATGGAGAATTTTTGAGCGAGAGACTGAGTGATCGGGAGTGAACAGGCCCTGCAACTTACCTTTTCTTTCTTTGTGATTAAATAAATAGTGTCTGCAGGATTTGACTCTGCACATGGTACGACTAGTGAAAGAGGAGATGATCATGCCCTTTTTTACACCCTTTAGTCTCATCTATTCGTCTCACTTCACTTCTCTCTTTTATAGGAGATCACCTTGGAGGGTGTCATGTTAGTCCTCGAGGGTACGCTCGGATGCTCACTTCTCTCATGACCCTGGCCCAGGGGAAAGTGGTAGTGACTCTTGAGGTAAGATAAGGACGACGTAATGTAATAGGAGGGTGATTGATCATGGCATCTCACCCCTTCCTCACGCCGAAATTATATCAGGGAGGATATAATTTAAAGGCTACTGCAGAATCGGCTGAAGCATGTGCTCAGATTCTGACAGGCCTTTCACGGATAGAGGATATCCCAGGACAGGACCCAAAATACCGCACTGAGCCGTGTAACGATGCGAGATCCGACATTCAACGGACGCTGACCGCCCAACTTGCATGGCATCCCTACTTAATCCATCGTCGAGGGATTGAAGATGAGGAGAATGAAATGACGGAGGGAGTAATGGAGGAGAGAACGATAGAGAAAGGGATTGAAGGTAGGGAGGTTGAGGTTGAAGTTAACATTGAGAAAATTGAAGAGCCCGAGGAGGAGGAAGAAGGGAAGAGAATGGAAGACGTGCCGATTCAGAAGGAAATTGAAGATGAAGATGAGGTTGAGCAAGACGAGATACGTCTGATAAATTACCATCCACCTCGTTCATCTGCGGAAGAAGGAATACGATTCACCGGAAAACGTCCTTTAGATCGGATAACTGATGGAACAGGAGATGAGCAGGAGAGGGAGGAAGGTCCATTCAAGAAAAAGATGACTCTCCAGGGATGGGGGAAAGAGAAAGATATGGGAGCTCCGAGCAGGAACCAGGGACGGGATCCCCTCCATGGTCATCCTCGGGAAAGGGATGAAGAAAGTAGGGAAGCTAGACTTGCCAGGATACGGGATATTCCCTTGGCTCCAGATCCGTTACTTCAAGCAATGATCCAGGGAGGATCGGAATCACATCAGTTAAAGGATCCCGTGTCACCAAGGAAGTATTCATGGTTGGATAGATCCGGCCATGAACGACCTTCTATGCTGATCCCACGGACGAGGGTTCGAAGAGGTCATGGAGGGATGAGAAGGGAGCCTCTAGGGATAGGAAGAGGTTCGAAGCCTTGGGATCATCAGCATGCCCCGACCAAGGAGCCATCGCAAGAGATTAAGAGGACACCAACCCCACCAACGATTATGGACTTTGCATCCAAGATCTCATCCAGAGCCTTCCTTTCCCGTTTTCATTCTGAGCCGATAGGGGAGGAAAGGCCTAAGAGAGTGATTGTAAGGGAAGTAGGGACAACTGAACCAAGTTCACCCACCGCTCAGACCATAAAACGCACCCGGGATGGTCACATCAAATCCTTGTGGTATCCCGATGAGTAAAATCCGTCACCCTGTACTAAGGAGTTTCTATGGATAGATCAGGCCGTACCAGAAGCCTCATTGACCCAAACAGTGTCGAGAGAAGGGGAAACGTATACTGCGAACAATAGACGTATTTTTGTATTTTACTGGCAATGCCATATCGTTTTTACTATCGGATACTCTGGAAGAGCCATGTTTCCTCCTCTGTGCCTCTACATGGCACGCTCAGGGGAACCGCCTTTACTGCTTGGTTCTGGAAGAGGAAAAAGGGATAAATAAAACATCCCAGGATACAGTATCACATCAAAATCACAGAGGTAGAGGCTCAAAGGGAAAACGGTGTATATGTGCGTTGGGTGGGCGCAAGCGGGGAGATAGAGAGAGGGGGGCAGGGGGTAGAGGAAAATAAAGGAGGAGAGAAACAGAGGTCAGGACACCAAGAGTCCCAACGCGTTCCTCTCCATCCTTGAAAAACCCTTAGCCTATGCAAGCGCGCTCCCTAACCTCACCTCCCGTCTCCCAGACCAGGGGGTGTTTACACCAGACAACCACTTTATTCGGCAACGTTATCCTTGATGATGTCAGAGTCGCCGGCATCGGTGATAGAAAGGCACCCGACGCGGTAGTACTTTCCGCAAGCGGTACCAAGGTCAATGTTGTTACCAGTGTAGTGATGGACACCGGTCTTGGAGAGCATGGCGTAGTACTCAATCTCGGACTTGCGGAGGGGAGGGCAGTTTCCGGAGATGATGATGAGCTTGGCTATAGTGGGGTTGAGGAGAGAGGAAGAGAGGGATGAGTATGTGGAAGGATGACAAGGATGAAAAAAGAAAGACCGAGCCCAAGCAACGTGAATCCTATGATCAACTGGTCGTTCAGCCCCCTGCCCCTTGTGCCTCCCCCATCTCCCAGCAATCTGGGCTCTTTCCTAGGACATCATCCTCCATCAAAAGAAAGAAAAAAAAAGAACTTACCCTTTCCGGAGCGGATGGTGCGGAGGGTGGAGCGGTAGCCAAGGGCGTACTTGCCACTCTTCATCACAAGCGCAAGGCGCGAGTTGATGGACTCGGAGGACTTCTTGGACTTCTTGTTCACAGCCATTGCGGAATAGGGGGACTTCTCGTTGAACGCCTTGGGGAAGGGGGAACAGGAGAGAGGAAAGGGGGCAAGACAAGCCGTTGGGGAAAGAGAAGGAGGAAAAGACTGGGGGGCTTTTGAGCGAGAGGAAAGGGCGGCCACCTGGTTTGATGTGTGATGGGAGGTGGGGGGCAGTGGGAGGAAGCGAAAAAATTGTCTCCTCTTCCTCTTCACTGGTTGGAGGAAGGTGGCGTTGTTAGGTGATGTGTGTGATTATTTTGTTAAAAATGTGCGTATTTGGGCACATTTTGGAGGTGGCACTGAAAAAGAGAGGTTATCTTTTTTCACTCAGTTAGTGTAGGATGATATGATCCAATCACTAATGACCCTTGTGAGTATAAGGCTAGCTATGGTGTTGGTGGTGGTGTCAATGAGGGTGTGTGGGTTGGGGGCATAGATATAGATGATGGCTCTCTTGCTGGCTCTTTCCCATTTTCCACCTCGCATTCGTGAATAGCCCACCAGGTGGCAAAAGTGGATGTGAAATATACAGAATCATAGACCAGCTTTCTGGGCTTTTCCTAACTCATCTGGTAGTGCCAACAATGAACAGGAAAAGGAGTCAGCGCATCTACCCTAAGAATCGTGTTATTGCATTAAAGCACCCTAGAAAAAGTGGAATAGCGATATTCGTACATAATTCTATATTATTAAAAGATCAGCCTCTTGAAGATTATGAGGACTGAGAGTTAGATATGAATTTTCCAGTTTTTTCCAGAATTTATATAAACCATCGTGATTTAATACTAAAACAATGAAAATACATTATCGCTCATTTTTATTTTAAGTAATCAATAGTTTTAAGCCTAGGACAGGGAGTCGAAGCAATAGAATTTAGGATATCCAAAAATCTGCCCTGTTGGAGGAAATAACGGGCTTACCATCATTAAATCAATAAAACCTCGTGAATATACCACATAAATACAATAAATACTAGTAAATATTTAAGGTGGGCGTTCCCCCCCCCCCCCCCCCCCCCCCCCCCCCCCCCCCCACCGCTCGGGAAAAAATTATAATAGAAAAAAAACCGTCTTTGTGTCTTCTGTTTTTTCTGGGGAGGGGGGAAAGGAGCAAAGGAGTACGGTGGTGGGTAAAGTTAATGGAAACCAGGGGAGGGTCAAGGGGGTAAGGGAAAGAGGGGGAGGGGGGAGGGGGGGGGAGAAGGAAACGTGAAAGAGTAAAGGAGCTAGCCAAGGAAGGGAGGGG
>KZ987993.1:0-11778 GCA_003614145.1 Piptocephalis cylindrospora
CCATGTGGATACATCACCCCCGTATCAAACATTCTCTCGGTGGTGAGACGTAAAAGGGATTTGTCCACATGGAAAATACCAGTACCTGGAGTGACGACAACAATGGAAAGGCCTGTGCGTACAAGATCACGGTCAATGTAATGGCGATCAAAGGTGGTGAGGGCTAGATTAACGGCTTCGAGGATATTGCCCTCCTCGGCGGAGGTATTAGACCCGGTGATGGAGACATACTCCCCTCCACCATCCTGTTGTTCCAGGATGGTCTGTTGAAAGGTAACAAATTCGCGCCGAAGCTGGCCGAGGGATTCTCTCCAGCCTCGACCGTGGGATTCGCAGTCAGCAAGGACCTTGTAGAAATCTCGATACCACTTTCCACTCCATGAGCAGTAAAGTCTATCGGGCCCCTCGGTGGGATAGAGAACACGAGTGAAGAGGATGATGGAGACAACATGGTGGGTGGAGGCATCCTCCCACCGACGAAAGAGTTCAGGGAGAAAGCCAGAGGTGGCCTTTTCAAAATAGACCTCGCCATCCTCGTCAAAGTCCCACATTTCTCGGGACATTTGAAGGAAGAGATGGAATCTTGCGGATTCGGACCGAAAGAGTATTTTTGTATCTGGGGTGATGTATCCACATGGAGTCTATGGGAATAAGAGAGAGGGACTGAGTAAAAGGGTGGTGGGGAAAAAGAAGTGAACAGACATACCGGCTGACCCTGGCAGTATATTTCCTTGACGGTAGTATGGATACATCCAGCAAAAGTGATGCGTTTCTTGGTGTAGACACAGGTGCCTTGAATGCTACGGTTCAGTCTCCACATGTCGCTTCGGCCCAAATACTGATCCCGAAAGGTAAGGGTGACAAAGTCGGCGGCAACGGATTTAGGATCAACCTATTCTCAAGTAATGGAGAGGACGTTTAGATGAAGGGAGGAGGGAGGTGATGAAGAAAAGGGAAGCCACGTACTCTTTTGACCAGAACATCGGCACGGGATTGAAAGCCAAAGGCCTGTTGAATCTCTTGGCAAAGGGAAATCTACAAGTGGTAGGAGTGATAAGAGGATGGATGAGGCAGTTCTTATGACGTGAGAGAAGGGGAGAGAGAGAGAGGGAGAGAGACGGACCTGAAAGGAGGGGCGGGAAATAAGATCCTTATCGGGTTCATGATACATGACAAGGACGCGTCTCTGGCCCTGGGAAGGCCGTTTCCTACCAGGAGGAGCCAGGTCGGATTTGGATGAGGGGGAGGATGGGGTAGGGGCCTGATAGTGATGGGAGCCGGCTCGGGATTCGTCCCGGGAAGGCTGATAAATTTGCAGAATATGTCCGTTCTGAAGGTTAGGAAGAGCATCTGGACGGATGAGGGCTTCATGCTCGGAGAAGGAGGGGGGATGGACCCACAGGTTTAGGGTCTGCCACTCGCCCACGTTGGCAGGATGGCCAAAGTGGATCGGGCCAGAGCGAGAGGTGGGTGGGGTGGTGACGGGAGTTGTAGGATGGGATATGGGTTTTAGTGCGGGCGGCATCGTGATGGGATGGAGGATAGGATCGCTGGACTAGAGTATAAGGAAGGATGGTGTCAGCATGGGAAAGTAATACGGAACGGGTGCGATGGAGTGCTCCAGTACTGGCTATCCAGATCAGGAGAAGGGAACACTGTTACCTCGACATACGGTGCTGGACGTCAGCAAGGACAATCCAAGGTCCGGGATAGTGGAGGACAAGGAGGAAGAGGAGAAAGGAGGGTTGAGGGATCACAGAGTCATATAGTCATCGGGGGGTTGAGCTTGACCCATGCACTTTATTTCAATAACAGGGTCGATGCGTTGTTCTCGGTGGGAATTTCATTGTCTTCAATGTTGCACTGCTTCTACTAAGAGATCTTGAAGGATGAAAAGGATCCCTTTTCAGTATTTGATGGCGAGTGGAAACTATTGATGGTCCCTGCTTACCAAAAGGAACATGGCGTGCCCATTCTTCTAGGTTAGGTGATAATAAAATCAGTTTATTTTCCCTCATGGGGAAGGCTATGGAGTATCCGAACGCATTACCCGCCTAGGCCCATCCTTCTAGGCTAGGTGAAGCTAGGTAATTATGTATAAGCTTGCTTCAATGAGACTGGCTAAAGTATTATAGAAAGAATCAACAGGGATGGGAGGAATGAGTTGACATGAACTTATTCATCGCAAAACTGCTAATTCTAACGGCATGCTAGGTCAATACTGGCTTATCCGTAGCTGAAAAATGAATGGCTCTTTTATGTTGTATTTACCCCTATAGTGGGGGGATTGCTTATCACGTCAATTGCCCCCAAGAACGTGTTTTGGGATAACACGTCGTCCTTAGAAAGGTTGCACACATCTCCCGCGGTCCCAAACACCTAGGATCTCGTCACCCCTTTCTTTATCCTTTCATCTCTCTGGGATCCCATCTTTTCTGCTCAATTCAAGCTAGAAAAACATGTCATTTGGACAGGGCCTTACTACGCGCTCGAGCTTCCTCTATGGAACCTTGCTGGGTCTTTTGGGTGGACACGTCATCTTGAGACTCCTTTACCGCCTACTTCCCCGACTTGTTCCAGGCCCTGGCCAGTGGAGGAAGCCGGAGGGGCATGGCGTGCCTCGGGTCACCCCGACCATTCTGGCCCAGCCGTTGATCGCCGATAGTGTATGCGATCTGGTAGGACACACGCCCCTTGTTCGGATCCACTCGTTGTCCGAAGCCACTGGCTGTGACATCCTGGTAAGCCTAAAGTATTGTCCCGGGTCAGTACGGTATATCTCACATTGACCCTGACTCGACTATGATGTGGGGTGGGTGATAGGCAAAGGCCGAGTTCTTAAACCCTGCAGGAAGTACGAAGGATCGGGTGGCGCTAGCCATGATTCAGGAGGCAGAGAAGAAGGGGAAATTGGTTCCGGGGACGGCATCGACGATCTTTGAAGGAACGGTGGGGTCGACGGGGATCTCCTTGGCGACCCTAGCAAGATCCCGGGGATATGGGTGTCACATTGTCATGCCGGATGACCAAGCCAAGGAAAAGTACGAGTTGCTGGAAAGGCTGGGAGCAACGGTGGAGAGGGTGAGACCCGCGTCGATTGTGGACAGCAACCATTTCGTGCATGTGGCGAAACGAAGGGCGGAGGAATTCGATGCGACGTCCCTTCAGGCCTACCGGGAGGCCGGAGGCACGGATGGGCAGTGTGCTCGGGGATACTTTGCGGACCAGTTTGAGAACCTCACGAACCACCGGGCCCATGCTCAGACCACTGGCCCGGAGATCTGGGCGCAGACGTCAGGACGGTTGGATGCGTTTGTGGCGGGCTCCGGGACGGGAGGAACGATTGGCGGGGTGGGGAGCCACCTGAAGCGACGAGCCCCGAACGTTCGAGTTATTCTGGCGGATCCCCAGGGAAGCGGTTTGTATAATCGAGTACGACACGGTATTTTCTACGCCTCTCAGGAGCAGGAGGGGACACGAAAGCGGCATCAAGTGGACACTGTGGTGGAGGGCGTGGGGAATAATCGGTTGACGCGGAACTTTTCTCAGGGCGAGGCGCACATTGATCAGGCCATCCGGGTGTCGGATGCTGAGGCGGTGCGCATGGCCCGGTGGCTCTCCCATCGCGATGGTCTCTTCATTGGGAGTTCAACCGCAGTGAATTGCGTGGCGGCCCTTCGTGTGGCTCGGTCCATGGGTCCGGGTCATCGGATTGTCACGCTCATGTGCGATTCTGGACATCGACACCTGACCAAGTTTTGGGATGATGCCTACGTCGAGGCCCATGGGCTGGACTCGTCCATCCCCGAAAGCCTGTCTTTTGTTGCATGAGTAGCGACGACTCAATAGACATAGTAGCTGCTGTGTGCTTTATCCTGGACGGTCATGACGAGATGGAAATTTCCCTGGCAGAGTCCTACAGACATCGGGGTCAATGGCGGAGGTGACACGTCTAGTGAACGGGGCGAGGATCGGCAGAGTGGAGTTGACATGGTCTGCAACCGCCATAGAGCCATGACGGAGTTCCTAGGGAGGTGTCCTCCAGATCTTTGCGTTTTAGGTGGTAGGGCAACGAACAAGAGGTAGTGGGCACGTTGCGTTGTGTTGCATTGGCCCATCCTCCTCCTCCTCCTTCTCCTCCTCCCTCACTGACTGGGGAAAATGGTACTAAGCATGCTCACTCTGTCCTTTTCTTCACTTAAGGCCCCATTTCCCTACTTTGCAGAGGGACGGTATGTTCACGCTCATATTCATCATTGATAACGGCCCAGTCCCTTATGAGTCCTCACACAGGGGTGACGATCTAGGGATATTGTCTGTCAAGTCTCGCATCCCATTCCATTCTCAGATCACTGACCAGACGATGAGTGAGAGGTAAAGGTAAAAATTGGGGATGTGCAAGCGAGTGAAACCCTCGGGACCAGAACTGTACGATGGATGTTTCCATGCCAGCCCTTCCCCTTGGACCGCCGATTTGGACTCTTCTAATGCCAAGGTCGTCCTCGTATATATCATCCTTGGATGGGTAGTGATGGATGACCAGCTTAGCCCAAACCCTTAACTCTCTTTGAAATCCTCCGGACATTTTCAATAACCCGGATGTAAATGGGACGGATGACTCTCTTGGGTCGTTAGGGGGGTTCTGGCCTCTAGTATCCAGCCAAATCTTCTTTAGAACACTCGACCTTCCTTGGGTCAGTCAGTCCGGTCATGGCTTCAGTGTGTGAGATACTTGGAGGAATATCTCTTTCCAGCAGGACTTCTTCGCTTCCCCCTTTCCTCTCCCACAAGGTAGTGCCATGATTCAAATGGAATGTTCCATCGAAGGTGTGTCTGTGTCTGCTCCTGACTTTCATCGTGCAAGCTAGCCAAGGGATCTGCCTAGCGCCAGGCATTGGTGCCATTGATCTCCACATCCACACTTTTTGAACCCTTTTTGTACGAGAGCCCATGTGTGTTTGTGTCTGTATGTCTTTGTGTGTATCTCTCTCTCTCTCTCTCTCTCTCTCTGTGTGTGTGTGTGTGTGTGTGTGTGTGCGTATACCCGGGAAAATGCGCCTATTGTCCTTCGACCCGTCAGTAGAGGGAGACCAAGGGGCACACATGCCCTTCCTTCCCCTAACTTACTTGGTGCCACCTTTCCGCGTCTCGCACACTCCTCTCCATCCTCAAGGGACTGCCGGTACTACGGTGGCGCAAATTCGCAAGCCAAGGACTGGGTCATAGTGGAGGATGGGACCGGCTTCACCGCCACCATGCCTCATGTCGAATCATCCATCCATGTCTATAAAGGCCTCGCGTTTCCCTCAGTCCCTTCCCTCGCCCCCAGACCTATCACCCAGCCTGTACTTCATCCCAACTCAGTTAGTCGTATCTCCTCTCTCCTCTCTCCTCTTCACCATCCATTCCAGGACACCTGATTAGCCCTGGAGCCACACTGGTTATGCTCATCTCTCCTTCCCATGCCCCAAGGGCAAATCGTGCTAGCTTTGGAAGGATCTCAGCGGATCTCGCGGTGACCACCATGTCATGGGGTATAAATGGATCGGAAAGCATATTATCTGTCGCTTCCTCCTCCCCCCCCCATCCCTCATTTCTCCAGGTCATCATGACCGGGGTGGGATGGGGGGGGATATATCCTCTCCCTCATTCTCTTCTTCCTCCAGTTCCTCCAGAACCTACTCCCCCACCACTCCCACCTCCCATGTCCCTTCTATCCCGTTCAAGGAGCACTCGGTCCTTCTGCATGGCCGGCTTGAAGGGGTTCTCGCTCAGTCAGGTCCCCCAGTCGCTTCAAAGAACGTTGACGGTGGGATCCGACTCACGCCAAAAGGACAAGAAATAGCTCCTTCATCTCCTTTTCCCAGACTCATCACTTCTATCCCGCGGACCCATCTCAAGGCCGAGCCCATCCTATCCACCCCGGTCATCCAAGCCTCCCAACCCACCCATCTATGGACTCGACCCAAGTACTCGGATCTGTGGGCACCCGCCTCCGGATCCTGGTCCAAGCCCTCCATCCACCTTGATCATGCACCCGCCATCAGTCCTATACTTATCCCAGGCCCTCCCCATCCCCGGTGACCTCTCCTCCGTGTTGCTGTAATGCTCTGTTCCATCATGAGCTGTACAGATATACGGAGTCTCCCCAGCGCACATCTCCCTAATTGTATAGCCCCCTCTCATCTCTACTTCAAAATAAATTTTGATCTTCCTAGACCTTTCTTATAGCTTCTTTCTTTGTATTGGTATGGACATCATAGAACTCTGGCACCATTCAACCCACACAATAGTCATCATAATCATCGTATTATCAAGACGTCATACTAGTCATCGTGTATGACATGAATGTAAAATCAATAGGCCGTGTTTCATCACCTTTGATCCTGATAGAGCCCCAGTCATTCCATCTCAATCATTTCTTTACCTATCCTCCATCCCACAGCTCATCTTTCTCTCTATCCACCTTCCCCATTCCCATATCTCATCCCACCTCCCTAAATACCCAGCCAACCTAGTAACCCAGCATGCGTCGACGCGGTGCTGGTATCGCCGGACTACAGAGACAGGCACAGGCCAAGGTTTCTTATTCATCCTTGCAACTCCTCCGAGCCCTCCTACTCACACAGCCTTATCCCGCTTGTTCTTTTATAGGAGCAATACAGAGAGGCAGGGTATGCCCTGGCCACAAGCCAATTCGAACAGGTTGGTACTGCATACTCTGTCTTTATCCTCCAAACCCACCATTTCTCACCTGCCCTGCCCTCCCAGCTCAACGCTCAGCTTGACCTGTTCCGTACCCATTTAACTCAATTTTCTCAGAATCACCAGCTGACACTACGAAAGGACCCGGTTGTCCGGGCTCGTTTCCTTCAGCTATGCTCCCTTTTGGATGTCGATCCACTGGCTGGTGCGTCACTTCAACAACAGCACCTCATGGCTCCATATTTCCCACTCATCATCATTGCCCCTTGGAGTAGTCGATGCCACCTCCAGTGCGTCCTTATCCCAAAAATCTCCAAGGCCCCAGTTAATCATGCAGGTCATTGAAGCCGCATCCTCCTCTAGGCACTATGATGGTGGACTCACCCCTTTGGGGACCTTGCATGATCGACTTCTCCTCAAGAATCAAGGGGTCACTCCAGATGATATCCTTCGCGCCATTGAGGCTCTCAATGTACTTGGTGCTGGATGGGAGGTCCTTCATCTCGGTGGGAACCAGTATATCCAGAGCCTTCCTAGTCTTCTCAGTCCCGATACCTCCGAGGCCCTCTCCCTCATCCAGGTATGTATGCGCTCGTAAGGCTATATTTAGAGAAGCTCCTCTTCAACTCATTCTCATTGATACATGGATAGAGCCTTGGTCAAGGTCATGTCAACGCCGATCAACTGACAAGTCATCTGGGCTGGACCAAGGCAAGGGCCATGGCTTGCATGGTGAGTCGGCCTTCCTTGATCTGCTCTCTTTTCTCCCCCTCTTCCTTCCTTCCTTCCTCTAATAATAATGCGATTCCGCCATCACGAGATAGGAGGATGCCCTTCGACATGGCATTTGTTGGGTGGACGACGTCGCCTCTCCCCCTCAATATTGGGTCCCAGCCTTTTCCCTCCAGGGCAAGTACTGATTGCATCGGTTGGTATCCCCTCGGTGCACACGGATCTGTCAGTTTTCCCAACCTTTTGAACTAAACCATCCAATTTGTGTTATACTCAATAAAGTCAAAGGATAACATTGTTGTTTATTATCATTGGCTCAGCAGCACGAGGGCATAATAGACCCAAAGGGGTATCCGCACTTGCACACATAGAGACTGGTCCCATGCGTCTCCCCTCAGGGTGGGGACGTTGGAGCGGAAGATACCTCACCACCTCTCATCACCGCTCCCACTGTTGTTTCCTCCAATGCTTCCTTGCCAGTCTCATCATCATCGCTCAGGATAAGCACACTCTCATTCTGTCTCTCGTTACCTACGGGTGGTACCTCTTTCGTTACATTCTGCTCATTCAAATGAATTTCGCTAGAGATGTTCTGCACCACAGCCTTATTAAAAGAAAGAGCGATTTTTGTGCTTGAGTGATTCATCTCAAGATCCTGGCCCATGGTATCCAAAGTGTTCTTTGTCTGATTCCCCGGCGGATCCTGCGGTTCAAGTCTTACCGAATTTGTCCCACGAGCCACTCGAATGGGCGGGGAATACCAGATATGAAAGTCGTCCGGATTTAGTGTGTCCATCTTCCGAAAGGGTCTGAGCACCGACAATTTGAGTTCATATACCCCGTCCGGGACCAGCTCCTCGTTTCGTGAATTCATCAATACCATGTCTTTCCCCTGGGTGATGTTGGCATTGGCATCATTTCCCTGAATCGTATCTAGACCCTCGAATCTGTTAGCTATCGCTGGATCATCTGATCCGATGGAGTCGGCCTCGGTCGTACTCATCTTGGTCCCCGACCATTGGAGAACGTGCATGGCCGAGCTGGTTCCATTGTTATTACGGGAGAGCCATCGTTGGTAGCCTTGCGGGATCCACCCATGATTCACTGTCCTGCCTTCCCCCAAAATCTCCACCATCACTAACTTGGCCGGGAAGACGAGGCGGAAGCCAATACCCACCGGGTCTTCCTCAGGCCCAAACGTAAAGGATCGGCTGGCCAAGCTTGTCTTATTAAACAGCACTATTTGCGCTTCTTGGTACTGGAAGATGGCCGGGAGGACCTCGGTACTCGGGTCCATCTGATCCATGGAAGAGAGATCTCCAACATACCCCGAATAAGGAATATTCAGGGTGTGTGATTTGCTCGTGGCAGGATCCATATCCATAGGTCGGAAACGAACATACCCCGAGTAAAGCCAAGTCCCATTGTTGGCCAGAAAAGAAGGCCTCTTCCCAAGCACCCGTACCTTCACCGACCCCCAGGGCGGAACGATGACCTGCGTGGTGTTAGTGATGACCTCGGCAAAGTAGTTCGTAGGCTCAGGAGAGCTGGTCAGGGAATTCATTTTAGCCGAAAGGGTCTGGGCAGGGACGTGGTCCAAAGAGTATCTCAAGGGGGTATCAGAGTAGCTAAATATCTCCAGGTCTTCCCCAAACTCCCATTCTCCTAGATGACGCGCATGAACCGTATCATTAAAGGAAAAGCTGGAAGGGACCACCACAGCCTGACCCTCCGTCACCTTCGCCACCCGTAGGATTCCAGAGCCCTGTTTTACTACCGATGCCAGGGGAAAGTATTTGCCTTCCATATAGTGGAAGCTAGCATTCTTGGGCATCCCATAATTTTGGATCATGGCGTGTTGATGCTCGATCGACATGGGTCGCTTCAAGGACCGGGATCGTTCTAGGACAAGAGCCATGGCTCCAGTAATAAATGGGGCTGCCTGGCTGGTACCACTGATGGTGGCATACGAGCTTAATGCCAACGGATATGTACTGTACACGTATCGGCCGGGGCCACATACACTGGGCTTGACGAATAGCTCGGGGTCTAGGCCCCAGGAGGAAAAGTATGAAGGGGCGGTTCCCCCCTGGTACTTGTACTCCTTGGCTTCCTTGCGAAAGGTCATTAAAGTAGACTTGCCATCCTGGAACCTTTTGAGTAATCTAGACCCCGATCTCGTAGAGATTCCCAGGACCGGAACAGGAAGCACGGTGGTATCAGTCAGATCCGACGCCGACATGGCCGGCATCCCGGCAAGCGTACTGGCTAAGAGGATCCCCGCTACCCCGGCTGCCTCAGCTGCTTGAGCCTTTTCACGCACGCTGCATCGGGTCTCGATGACAACCACAAATTTCCCTTTGGCTTCTGGAGGATACTGGCACCCGTAATAATAATCGATGTTCGAGTTTTGATACAAAACATGAATCTCTCGACCATCAATGAGGCTAGGAAGCTGGTCCATCGAGTAGTCCATTCCCCAGAGCATAAAGTTATACTCGTAGCTATCGTCGAGGACGGTAAAATAGTTACTTATGTACGATCCGGCATCAAAGGAGCATGCTGAAATGACCCCCTTTCCCAGAGACATCACTGAAGTTTGCCACATCCCCTCAACCCCGTCATTCCCAGCGGAGGCAACGACCGTGATGTTACGGACATTCACAAGCCAGGAGGTTTTACGGGCCAAAGGGTGCTCAGACCACCCAGTAGTCCCGCCTATACTGAGGTTAATGATGTCCATACCATCATCGGCGGCCATCTCCATAGCGGCGATGAGGTTCCCAGTGGTGACGGGAATACTTCTGTCGCAGTCCACCACACGGTATATACCTAGGGTGGCGCCAGGGGCAACGGCCGTAACATTAGGATCGTTAGAGGATATCAAGCCTGCAACATGGGTCCCATGTCCATGGCAATTATCCATGGGATCAGTGGAGTTGTTGAGAAAATTGTAGCCATGGGTAACACGCATTCCAGCTCCCATTTTTCCCCCAAAGGCCGGATGGGTATAATCGATGCCTGAGTCAATGATGCCAATCTTGACACCTTTCCCAGTGAAAGATTGATTCCCAATGTCGTACTTTACACCTGTGATCCCGTCCACCATGATTGATGAGATACTACTATCTGGCTTGACCTGGACGGAGGCTGGGACAATCTCACTTACGGGAAACTGTCAATGGGATGATTAGACGGAGTGTATAGGTGGACCAGAAGCCACTGATGTTCTCATTCTCCCTTGATCAAATATCACTTACAGGCTCCCACACATAGACAACACCAGGAGCAGATCGAATAACGATGAGGTCGGTGGGGTTATTGACAGTCACCTCGATGAGGTTCAGTGTCCGGGAAAATTGATGTGTGACTTCCCCTGTGTTATTTTGACCTTGGATATACTTTATAAATACTTCTTGCTGCTTCTTAATCGTTTCCACACTTCCCCCAAACTCTACAGCAGGAGCTGACAACTCCACAAGGAATTTTCGAGATTTCCATTGGTCTTCGAACACATTGCCCGCATTGGGAGGTAGATGAACCTTCTTCATGGCACCGACCGAGAGACCGGTGGATTGGGAAAAGTCACTGCGTGGGCCCCGACGATGCAGATGGGATGGGGACCGTTGAAGGGGCGCAAGTATTTTGTGATGATTTTTGATATGGCTTTGGCCAGCAGACGGGAGTGGCCGACTGGTTTGAATAGAGATATGGGAAAATATGCTCCAGGCATAAAGGAGGCCCAAGGATAAGAAAAAGGCAGGCGCCAAGAGCTGCCAGCGTCGAAAAGAAGCCATGACGAGGGAGGGCAAGGGGAAGAGAAGAGAGATATTATTACTTTGGAAGGGGAACGGAGAAAGTTCAAGGGCCTATGACCAGGAATTTCAGAGAGAGAGAGAGAGAGAGAGAGAGAGAGAGGTGTTTGACAGCTACTTTACTATCCTCCAGGGATAAAGACAGAGTCAAGGAAGGATGTGGAGATGGGTAGGGTAAAGGAAGGTGGAAGAGGAACAGGGGGGGGGGAGAAGTGGAGGAAAGGAAGTTGAGGATGGTTAAAGTACCTTGACTTGGGGGATTGACGGGTCTACTTGAGCTTCATTTACTCAGGATGAATGATATCGTCTGAATGGCCGAAGATCAGTGACAACATTCTAAAGCTGACTAGACCTGGTGTTTCCCACATCGTCTCCCCCCCCCCCCCCCCCAACAACACCCACTGAGAAAAAGGAAAGCAGGGGAGGAGGTTCAAAGGAAAACGGGCCAAAAATGAACCTGAATCCCCCTCTTCCCCCCCCCCCCCCCCCCTTGTATCATCCAACCTCTGATAGAGTGAGCTTTCCT
>KZ987994.1:0-11682 GCA_003614145.1 Piptocephalis cylindrospora
GGGGGAAAGGGATGGGTAAAGGCAGGCAGGAGGGGGAGGAAGTGATGGAAAAGGAGTGTCACGGTCTATGATGCAAGCTTCTTTATATGAGGAGGGGGCTGGTTGCTCGTCTTGAAGCCAGCTCTCCTGACTTAGTGTGGCCTTGATATGAGAGAGATATAGAGGGCGCGGGGGTATAGGTAGAGACGCAGTGCTGTGACCCTTACACACGCTGTAAAGCCAAGGATGATATGATGACGGGGGTTCAGAGGCCTGGGGTCGGGAGAAAGGGACATATACACACCTACATAGTATGAAGAGAGAGAGGCCCCTTGTTGTGGGTCTGTCTCACAAAGGCTCCTTGCACTGCGGCAAGCCCTAAAGCGGATCATTAGAAAACAAGTGGGGGGCCTGATGAAGGTGGTACCACTTTCAATTTCCCTTAGTGCGTAGGGAAGGAGGAAAGTCCATTGGCGGAGAAGGCCAAAGGTGACCTTGCCCTCCTGATATATACCCAATCCAAGCAATAATAACTACCTCCACTACCGTTACACTCCGCGACACTATGATCCATCATGTGAGAACAGAGGAAAGGCCAATAAGCCCAGATCATGCAGTACATCTCAAGAGTAATTCCGCCCATGGTGCATACTGATACCAGGAAGAGAGATGACTCTTCGTACTCAATTCCCCTAAGCACGTATAATTCGTATGCTAAATGATTTTCTCTCTAAAGATGAAAAGAAGAAATATGGATCATCTTCCCTGATTAAAGCAGATTAGTCTCTCTGGGAATAGAAGGGAAGAATCGTCCATGGAATTATTCCAGTAGTTCGATAAGTTCCTTGAGGGTAAAACCTCCGGACTGTACGACGTCCGTTCCCTTTAGGGCACCCTCGGCCAAGGAACGCTACCCTCCGCAGTAACGAGAAAGGAGGTATGGATGAGACAGATGGGGATGGAGGGGTGGAGGAGCAAGAGAACAAGTTCAACGTAGATAAAGTACCATACCTTTTTCTTTTGCATCCAGATAATACGATCCTCCACTGAACAAGGGACCAATAAATGAGAAGAGATGAATCAATAGGGCGAATTAGAACAAGGGTAAGATGATGATAGGGGATAAGATACGACCCTACCAGAATCACGAATGGTGATCTTGGTCACGAACACTGGCTTCGTCTGGCCTATCCGATGAACCCGATCAATGGCTTGTTCTGACATTGGGATGGTGTGGTAGGTTGGTAGGTTAAGGATTAGGGTAGGCGGTTTAAACGGAAAAAGACGTCCTGAATCACTCTTACCTTCAACAGCTGTGGGTCCCAAAGGGGAAAAGGGCAAATGAGTAGAAGTGAGAAGTGTAAAAAGATAACGATAGAATAACACGACATTTTCCCCGTCATGATATACCAGGATTAAACCTACAAGAAACCATGAGAAATAAGATATTCCAACACATCAACATGATCTCCTCCCTCTTACCAAATATCCAGAAGGATTACATGGTTAGCGCTAGTTAGATTGAGCCCGACAGACCCGGACATGAGGGAGATAAGAAGGACCTTTTTGGAAGGATCAGTACGGAAACTTTCTAGGGCCTGCTCCCTCTTCACACTGGACATGGATCCATCATCTTCGGGATAGAGGAGGTTTAGTATGGGTTGTCACAAGGGCCTATTTAAAAAAAGTATGAACCTACAACGTTCAAAGGAAAACCCGGCCTTCCTGACTGGACCCTCCACCAAATCCAGCAGGCTAGTCCACTAAAGGTTTCATGATATACGGAAAGTCAGAAGGAAAAGGGTTGGGGGGAACATATCACCACTAGCACACATGCTCGAATTTTCTCGAATACAGACGCACCTGGGAAAAGATAATACATTTGTCCTTGGGATATGTCTCACGCATGGATTCAAGAACTTGGAGCATCTTCTTGATCTTGGTGCTCCTCTGACATGTCTCCGTAGAGGGTTCATCCATGGTGAGTCCAATGATATGTATGCACTCCTCGCACAAGGTGCCGTCAATGTAGTCGGAGAGCTCAGAAGCACACACACTGCACGTGCGACTTCGTCGAGCCTTTCCCACCGAAAGCATCTCCATGCGCAAGGCCAAGTCATCCTCTTTCCAGGATTCATCACGCGCTTTCTCCCCCACCTCCTCCTTACCCTGCTCATTTTTATATCCTAGGGCTTCGGCAATGTCCTTTATTCCTACAAAATTCTTGCAAAGAAGGACATGGCAGCAGGCCTGACGAAGTCGAATGAGCATGGCAAGGACATTGGTCACCCGAGGACCAGTTCTTGAGTTGCTAAACATAACCTTCAGGGAGCACCTCATTTGTTCTTTTAGCCCATCGTAAAAAGTACGTTCGAATGGGGAAAGAGGAATGGAAAGATGATTAATGGTCCGAGCGGGCAATTGGATAAGCATTTTCCCATTGATTCGCGTGGTCTTTTTCCGTCGAAGAAGTATAAATTTCAGGATAGCCTGCAGTCGTCTTATAGCCTCATGTGGTCGATTACGGACAATAGGAATAAGGATCTCAGCATTGAAAGTGGTAAAGTCAGAGATTTCGGGGACGTGGAGAAACTTGAACAGAGGGTACATGTCCCCCACTCCATTCTACAAGATCATATAGGGAGCTAGATAAGGGATATGAACCCCCTTCCCCCCAAAGGAGTCTCCCTATCCTCTTACCTGAATGGGAGTTCCAGATAAACACCACCGATACTTGGCCTCCAGGTGGCAGCAAGCGATGGAGACGCGTGTTTCATGATTCTTGATCATCTGAGACTCATCGAGGATAACACGGCCCCATTTATAACGGAAGAGGGGTCCAGTGGAATCTGACTTCCTTAGAATACTTTCTTTAACGTCAGAAGGGGTGGAATTATTGATGCTCGATGGGAACTCCGAGGCCACGAGGTTGTAAGTGGTGATGACCACATCATAACCTTCCAGATCTTCTGAGCTCTTCCCACGTTTTGGCCCATGATGCACACAGACACGTAAAGTACCCTTAACTGTCTTCTCCTCCAATTCTGTGACCCACTGGTGAACCAAAGCTAGAGGAGCGACAATGAGAGTGGAAAGAATGGGGGCACCCTGTTCTCGCCCCGCCTCCTCAACTCCCCCCAGGATGAGGGCCATGGCCTGGATTGTCTTTCCCAGCCCCATCTAGATCAGAGACGTCATATAAAGTAAATAGGTTATAAAAGATTATCCTGCCCCCTCTCTCATCTCTCAACTTACATCATCGGCAAGAATTCCACCACGATGCATTCCTCTCTCCTGATTCCTCATCCAGGAAAGACCAATGGATTGATGCTCTAAGAGAGTGACCTTAAGAGACGTTGGTATTTTCCGGGAGGCTTCTTCTTTGATCCCCGCATCCACGTCCTCTGGCATGCTGTAGAAGAAGGATTGAACTATACTTTGGATAGCCAGTTTTCCTTTTCCCTTTCTCTGGAGGTGAGAAAGGGATGTAGATCCTGAAACGAGGTCCGGTCTCATTGTTCCATCCCTTGTAGGAATGGACCCAGCTTGGCCTGGATGATGGAAGGGTCGAGGAGGTGCATTGGTCGCAGATTGGAATATTGGTGAGGAGGGCCGATGAAGGGCCAAAGGATCATTGGCTAATGAGGGATAGTCTTGCTTAGCATCCGATCGAGGGCTTTCAGCACATGCTCTTTCAATCGGTAGAGATATTGGGGTCGGACGAGAGGCAATGTGAGCCGTGGAGTCTGTGTGGCCAGATATGGACGATGAATTAACCCCCGTGCTCCTGGGTTCCAATGAGGTAGGTGGAGAACGGGACACAATTGGCTCGGAGGGTCCAGTACTGCTTGACAAGGACGGCCGAGTGTCAACTCTGGGCTTGAGCGGGGTCGGAGGCTGGCGAGATGACGTAGCTGGCGATGGGTGTGCCGAGACATTGGGAATGTGGGGAGGCTCGGTATCCTTGTTTCCTGAGGAAGAGGTAGGATTTAGCTGGCTCATCTCTGACTAGGATATGGCAGTAAGGAGCAAGGTAAGAGAGACAAAAGGAGAGGAGAAATAGAGACAAAAGGAGAGGAGAAATAGAGACAAAACGAAAGGAAAAAGAGACAAGGGGTAAGATTCTGAAAAAAGGGATAAAGGAGAGATGCATGAGAAAGGAAATGGGGTTTGATGTGAGACGATGGACTTATTATAAACCTGCCATCTCCGCGGTGTAATCACTCCCCATCTTATTGCTCTACTTTGTCTATCTTGATCGACGAGGAAATCTCATTATATAAGAGCAGAAGAGGATATGCATGCTCGCATGTCTAAAAGTTAGACGCAGCGCCCTACAACTCGAGGATGACGTTTACTCCCCCCCACTAATCTGCCCCAAATTTACCGATAGTATTTGTTTACTTGTACCGGAGTATCTGGTGTACTTTTTGTCACGCCTATCATGACCTGGGCTATCATTTAGTAAAGTTCATTAATAAGGAGTTAGTCGTACTCTCTTGACTACATTTACGTCCAGTGCTTGTAATTGATATTGTTATATAAGGCTGCATTATTCAGCTGGTTAGACAATAGGTACTAGTTCTGCAGTAAGTGAATAATGATATATAAATATTAAAAATTCAGAAGACATCGCTCGCTTAGCTCAGTTGGTTAGAGCGTCGTGCTAATAACGCGAATGTCACAGGTTCGACCCCTGTAGTGAGCATTTTCTGTTTTGCCCCACTTGGCTGTGTTCTTTTGTACTCGCCACACCATACTTAAACAATACACCACATTGGTCACGGCAGTTCCAAAACTCTGGCGCGTTATCCCTTCCTTTCTTTCCTCTTCACGCCACAATCAGAACACGCACACACACAAAGAGTATCTTTACCAGTTGCCTCACACACTAGGATTACGCTCTCCCCTTTACCCGGTACTTTCCGCCGCTTCCCCTACCTCTGCTGAAGCCCTCCCCTTTCTTTCTCCTTTCAACAACATTGCCCCCTTTTCTTTGTTCCTTCTGCAACCAAGCCCCCCCCCCCCCTTTTTCCCATCCTAAGCCCCATCATGTTCCGTACTACTTTTGCCCTTCGCCGTCAGGCTCTTGCTCCCCTCCGCCGTACCTACTCGGCCGCCACTGCTTCCTCCCCTGCTGAGGCCGAGGCCCTCAAGCAGCACGCTTTGTGTAAGTCCTAGCTATGTATGAGGAGACGTGGTGGGCTGAGCTTGTACATTGTTTACCTTTTCCGACATCTACCCTATATTCACCATTACCTCTCCCCCCCTTGCCTGAATTAGCTGCTGCGGAAAAGTGGAAGAAGATTTCCATCTTCTTCTGTCTTCCTGCCATTGTCTTCGCCACCTATAATGCCTACTCCCTGTACGAGCATCACCAGGAGCACCTCAAGGTTCATCCCCGGGACGAGAAGATGTACCCTTACATTGATATGCACCCTCGTGACCTTCCCTACGGCGATGGCAAGCACACTGCCTTTTACAACCCCAAGGTCAATCGCACCCGCGAGTAGTAAGGGCGAGGTTGGACCACGAGGTCGTGATGTCTGGGGCAATACACTGTCAGGCCCTGTCCATATTGAGGGACTTCTCTTCTCATGAGAAAGTGGACCCCCCCCAGGTGTTTTGATGACCTTTCTTTTTCCTCAAAAATGAGAATGAATGACGCATGATGCTTTATCCGCTAAGACAAATGAATGACACAAGAGGCTTTATCTCCCACCCTTATTCAATTTCCCATCCAAAGAGACACAAACAAAAGATTCATTCTTCCTTTGGGGCTAACAAGGCCTTGTTGACCACACCATGGATTTTGGCACACGTGTCCCCACTGACCTCGACAGCCTGCATAACTAGATCATACTCAACGGATCCAGCATGGTGAATGTGAGTGTAATCGCCCATGGAGGGCATGCGTGAGAGGACCAGTTCACCCTGAGCTGCCGCAGCCTCCTTGGCCGTGCAATCCACCAAGACTTGGCCATCCACGTATCCAACAGCGCATCCCGTCACCATATCTAGCATCTCAATGCCCGCATCGGCCAGAGCCGTGCTCGCCACCGTGATGGCCGCTGCTAAGGCCGCGGCGCTCCCATCCTCCTCCAGGATCTGGACGTAGATATCGATGGCCGATTTTGGTAGGAGGTCCAGATGGATGGCCGGGGCCAGAGCTTGCTGCATAAACTGGGAATATTCCTTTTCCAGGGCATCCTAAGGTGAAGGAGGGCGAGAGATGATGATTAGGGGGGGGGGCAATCCATGGTCCTCGCCTGACATTGTCCTCCTTCTTACCCGTTGATGGCCACGACGGACGCGACCGGAGAAGGTGGAAAATTTGAATTCACAGTACAGTCTCCCGGTCTCTGCCCCGGTAAAATATTGTCTTTTCTCCTGTCTTGGCCCATAGACCGCGGCTACCGCCTTGATTCGACCACATTCTAGGAAGGCCGAACCGCTTGCCTGAGTGACTAGTCCTGTACGTAGAACTGCATGTGTTGATTGGGGGATTGAGTAAGGGTCTTGATGTGTACGTTGGTATCTCCCTGCTCTAAACAAACAACAAAGGGATTGAGCTTACACATGGGCCGAGGCGCCTCTGGGAGTCGACCGTCATTCCGTAGTCCGTCCTTCCCAATCACGACTGGGGCCGAGTCTTGTCCCGGAAGCCCTTGGCTATCCTCCTCCCCCATCCCTAGTGGTGGCACGGACATTTCCGGTCCCTGAATGCGTCTTCTGTCGGTCATGATGCAAGACGGGTAGTTTGCCAATGAACGAGAAGAGGAAAGGTTGGAGGAGGAGAAGTAAGGGCTTTTAGATTCAAGGTACATCCACTGGCACTCATTCCACTTCTTATTCTCCAGTCTAGGACATCCCTCATCTCTTCTCTCAAAAATGCTTTCCAGTGTGTTGCTTGGGCAGGTGGCGGGGTGAGGGGAGGTGAGTTGGTCTCTGCAGTTATAATGATAGCAGCGGCTCTCACACCTGGTCAATATTTCCAAAATACGGTCGAAGTATGTGAATTCATAATATTTTCCCCGTTGCTTATTCGTATCAACCTCCTGGAGAGAGAGACTGTAATCTGGGGAGATGACTACTCTCAACGCCGCACAAATTCGTGTCTTTTCGCGGGTTGTCAACCGTCCATTCCAATGAAGCATTATTCTATATTGTCCGTCTTTCACCCGATCATCACATGTATGGCCTATGAGTATCTCTTTTGCTAATCAAATGATCCAATAACATATTTGCTTTTTTCTTTCATCCTACTAATGGTAAATGAAAAAACTGGATAGTTACTCTCGTTAATGCCGCCCTCCCTCCTCTTCCCTGCCTTGTCCCTCCATGAGAGGATCAGGATAAACAACGGCCCGTGAAAGGCTAGATTATCACCCATACTGCACATCACGGGGAGTTCGTGTAGGTATGTCATGACACTCGAGTGCACTCCCCAGTTCTGATCTGGTCCCAAAAAAACACTCCTCCTCTTCCGCGTGGGTCAGACAGACATCAAGCGGTGATGCTGGATAAGGAGAGGCGCTCACTAAAGAACAATGTGTGAAGGATCCTCACTGTCTTGTACCGCCCCAATATCCTACCCTTTTCCTCCCTCTCCCCCTTCCCCTTTTCTTTGTTTCCTTCTTTGTCACCTGTCGGATCCATACTCTTCTGGCCTGCCTGTCCTCTTTCCCCATTCACCTCACCTCATCTCCCCCCCTCTCCTCCCCTTCCACCAATGACCCTGGCCCCAGAGTTGGTGCAGCTACGAGCCTTGCTCGTATCCTGCCTGTCCGCCAATAACACTGAACGATCCACCGCCGAAGCCACCCTCAACGGCACATACGCCCTCCAGCAGCCCGATGCTCTCTTGCAGGGTTTGGCCCAGCTCTTGGGTCAGGATGAGGAGCCGAGTATCCGATCCTTGGCCGCTGTTCTCTTCCGTCGCTCTGCCCTTCGTCCCGTCCAACTCAACTATTCCCAGCAAGAAGGCGAACATCCTACCGCCTCGGAGGGCGAAGAGTCCAATCCGGAGGCTCAAAAGGTCTTGTGGCACCGTGTCTCCGATGCTACTCGTCAGGGTAGTAAGCACCTCCTTCTCGAGGCCCTACGTGCCGAGCAGGTCGATGCTGTCCGTCGTAAGATTGTCGATACCTCTGCCGAAGTCTACAAGCATTGTACTGCTCATGCTCGTACGTTCATCTACCTCTTTCTCGATATCATATACCATCATTATTGTTCTATATTAGCAACAACTCACGTCACTCCTTATAGAACCCTGGCCCCAACTTCAACCTACTCTCTCAGAAATGGCATCTTCCTCTCAGGCCCCACATCGGGACTGTGCATTCCGTCTCATCACCTCGGCCCCCGCCCTCTTGGCTCGTCAGACCCCGGATGCCTCGAGGTCCCTCTTTGCTTCCCATCTCGCCGACCCGTCGATCCAAGTTCGCGTCTCGGTTCTCCGTGCCCTTGTTGCCTTTATCAAGGATGCTGAAAAGCGCGTTCAAAGTGCCTTTTCCGCCATCATTGGCAACATCCCTCAGGTGAGTCTAGGTCTGGGTTCAGAGTGAATCAAGTTTCCCCTCTTCCTCATCTCTCCTATCCTCTCCTCCTTAGATCTTAGGGGATGTGGCCTCAAGTGGAGAGGAGGTATCTTTACAAGAGGCCCTGACCTCCATCACCGAGCTGGCCGAGGCTTCCCCAAGACTTTTACGCCCTGCTCTGCCCGGCCTTACGGCCTTTTGTGTTCAGTGCATGGATGCCGAAGCCCTAGAGGATCAGACCCGTAGCATGGCCGCTGAGGTCCTCCTTACCCTGACGGAGAATGCCCCGGGGATGATGCGTAAGGAGCCTTCCTTTGTTGTCTCTTTCCTCCCCGCTTGCCTCCGATGGGTGTGTTTGGTGGAGGAGGATGAGGATTGGTACACCACTGCTACCCTGGATAACGAAGATAATGAGGCCTTGAATGCCATTGCTGAGCAGGCCTTGGATCGTTTGGCCCGTGGATTGGGCGGTAAGGCCATCCTCCCTACTGCCTTCCAGTACATCCCCAAGATGCTCGAGACTCAGGGCCCCGAATCCTGGAATCAGAGGCATGGCGCGCTCATCACTCTCTCCTGTATTGCCGAGGGCTGTGTCCGACCCATGGAAAAGGAACTGGGAAGTGTCCTCACTATGGTCCAGCCCGCTTTTGCCGATCCCCATCCCCGCGTCCGGTGGGCTGCCTGCAATTGCTTCGGCCAACTCTCCACCGATTTTGCTGGTACCATGCAAGCCCAGTATCATCAGATCGTATTGAGTTGCGTCATCCCCATGCTCGGTGACAAAGATTCTCCCAGGGTTCAGGCTCACGCTGCCGCTTCTCTCGTCAACTTTTGCGAGGAAGCCGATAAGGAGGTCCTTGAACCCTATATGGACTCCCTATTCAAGGGTCTCCTCCCCCTCCTGAGCACCCAGTATAGGTATCTCCAAGAACAGACCATCACCACCATTGCCACCATTGCCGATAGTGCCGGCGATCGCTTCAGTCGTTATTACGATGTCATTATGCCCATGCTCCTCAATGTTCTTCGTCAGACCGTCGGTGTCAAGGAACATCGGCTACTTCGTGGCAAGGCCATGGAGTGTGCTACTTTGATTGGTGAGTAGGCTTTCGACTGGACGCGCCGGTTAATCACTTGGCTTCATTCACTAACCCTCTCTCCCCCCCGCCTTGTCCATTAGCCTTAGCGGTAGGGAAGGAGACTGTTGGACCCCAACTCCCGGAGCTCTTGCAACTTCTCACCGACTCTCAGGCTTCCATGACCGATGCGGATGATCCCCAGATCCCTTACCTCTTGGCTGCCTGGGCCCGTCTTTGCACCGTCATGGGCGAGGACTTTACTCCGTACCTCTCCACTGTCTTGCCCCCTCTGCTGCACTCGGCTAAGCTCAATGCCGAATTTGCTCTGGTTGAGGCTGGAGAGGATGTGGAGAGCCGGTATTCGGCCGAAGATGGCTGGGAGTTTGTCCCATTGGAGGGACAGCAAGTCGGGATTCGGACCACGGTCCTGGACGAAAAGTGCACGGCCTTGGAGATGATTGGGTGCTATGCCGATCAGCTTAAGGGCTCCTTTGGCCCTCATGTCCCCGAAGTTCTAGAGATCATCCTGCCCCTCCTCAAATTTTACTTTCACGAGGGAGTTCGTCATGCCTCAGCCGTTGCCATCCCCTTCCTTCTGGAATCTTTGAGGCTTTACGGTAAGCTTGATCTAGAATGTAGAAGATGAAGAGGAATACTGGATCTTTACTTATCCTCTTTTCCCCACCCAAAGATCCCTCATCCTTGCTCAAGACTTGGTCCACCATCGCGGTCAGGATCAACGATGTTATCTTCAATGACTGTGATCCAGCTTTCCTGCTTCAGATGGTCTCCACCTACACGGATTGCCTGGCCATTGTAGGGAGGGAGGGCCTGGATAAGGTCCAAGTGGATGATTTTTGCCGCGGGATGGAGGGCCAACTCATGGAATTTTTCCAGAGACATCGTCGTCGTCAGGAGGAAGCCGCGGGCGACGGAGAGGGTGGAGAGGGCGGAGAGGGAGTTGGAGAGGATGATGCAGTCCTGGAGGAGCAGGAATCGGATGAGGCCCTGCTTGCTGAGATGAACCGGGCCATCCAGACGGTCCTTAGCCTCGCTGGCTTAGAATTCCTCCCCTCCTTTGAGAACCGACTTCTCCCCATCCTTCGTACCTTCCTCGGGGACAAGGACGATGCCCTAAGGCAATGGGGGCTCCTCTTTGCCGATGATGTTATTGAGTACACTGGCCCCGCTTCGGTCATGTATTTGGACACTTTTGGCCCGGCCCTCCTGAATTCCCTGGCCGATTCGAGCGCGGATGCTCGACAGGCTGGGGCTTACGGCGTAGGCCTAGCGGCGCAGAAGGGTGGGGAGGGCTATGTGGAGCTGTGCGGGGCTGCCGTACCCCATCTTGTTCGGATGATCCAGGATCCTAGCTCCAAGGAGGAAGAGTCGGCCAATGCCACAGACAATGCCGTCTCTGCCCTCACCAAGATATTTTCTTCCGAAGCTGGGACCGCTTTGGGTAACGGGCCGGATGGGGAAGTAGCCCTTCGGGCCTGGTATCATGGTCTCCCTCTGATTCACGATGAGGCCGAGGCTCCGCTCACCTGTGACTTCCTGATGAAGCTTTTGGATGGCCATCATCCTCTTATTCTCGGGGACGCTGGTCCTGGCTTGGGCCGACTGGTCTCCATCTTGACCGAGACCCTGGTCCTCTCTATCCTTCCCCAGGACCAAGAGGTCAGGTTGGCTTCGTACCTCAAACAGATTGTGGCCGATACTTCCTCCCCCGAGGCCCAAGCTAGACTATGGGAGGGAGTGGATCCGGTGAAACGGGCCATGCTCCAGAGTAAGGGATATCTTTGAAAGAGGAATATCAGAAAGTGATGGGCCAGTGAGCGAGTGAGGGAAAGGGGATGTCTGGGATAACTTGGGATGAAGTAAAGACAATAATCATTTGTGAACATTGATGGGAAAGAGAGAGAGAGAGAGAGGAAAGGGGCCCATTTATTGAAGTAAGAACATGATAGTCATGAACAAGATTGGGCCGGACGGACCGGGTAGGGGAGCAAGAGGGCCTGAGGAGGCGCGACTGTGACTGGAAGACCGAGATTTTCGTTTGACGACACGAGTGGTAGTAGCAG
>KZ987995.1:0-11532 GCA_003614145.1 Piptocephalis cylindrospora
CGGGACCCTGTTGGCCGCGGCATGTGACGATGGATGTGTACGCCTCTATGACATTGCCGATGGATCCTTTACCTACTTGCGCTCCTTTGACAAGACCAAGCTTCGCATTCTCTCCCTTGATTGGTCTCCTTCGGGCAACACACTGATTACTGGGTCTGCTGATAGCAGCGTACGCAAATGGGATGTTTCCACGGGTAAGCATAGATTAGCGAAAGGCAGGGAGAGTCGAAGGATGCAAAATCTCATGTCCCCCCACCCCTGTGAACAATTCATCTTTTGATCGTAGGACATGTCCTAGAAAGGATGTCAGTGGGTCGTACAGCCTCGCACAGGACCATGGTATGGTCCGTTGCCTATCTCAAGTAAGAGGATCTTTGAATTTTCTATTTCACCTTGATTTATCTCACCCATACTGCCTCCTCTTCCCGGTAGAGATGTTGGCTATGTCAGTGGTGATTCCGCGGGAAGAGTGATTATTTGGGATGGAAAGACCCACACGGCTCTGGAAACCTTCCAGAAGCACAAAGCTGATGTCTTGGCCCTAACTGTATCCCCAGACGGCAAATTCATCTTTTCTACTGGAGTTGATCGTACCATCGTTCGATACTCTCGTACCGGAGCCGAAACGGCCTCGGTTCCCCCATTAGAGGAAGAGGAGGAAGATGTGTCGTATGTGGTGAGTGGGGTAGAAAGACCACACCAGCATGATGTTCGTGCCCTGGCCATGTCCGATCGCTCCGAGGTTGATGCTCTAGTGAGTGGAGGCATGGACGTGCAAATCCGCGTGGGTTCTGTAAAGGCCTTTGATCGTGATGCCCTGTGTCACGCCCAATCGACTTTGGCCAACCCCCCCAAGAACACGGTCAACCGACTTTTGCCTTTATCCCCCCAATCTCCCCTGGTCCACCTGGTCCCGGCCCGTCATTGGCTTCTCTCTCGATCGAACCATTCCTTGGACCTTTGGGCCTTAGACTCTGAGGAGCCTTCAATGCCAGGCGAGGGGAAGCGACGACGTCTTCCTGACTCGGAAGAGGGGCCCTCTGCCCTTCCTCCCAAGCATGCTACTCCCAATAACCGACTCCTCCTCCATGCTCAGCTTCAGGGAACTCGACATTTGACGGCCAGCGCTATTTCTGAGGACGGGAACTGGCTAGCTGTCGCTGATCCTCATTTGGTCCGTCTCTTCCGCGTCGTCCAGTCTGGTGAGGGGCCTGGATCAGGAGAGACGGTGAGCCTTCGAAAGCAGAAGGCTTTTCCAGGACTGACAGTCCTTTCTTCCTCCGTTGGGGCCTCTCAATACCTTCTCCTTACCCCAGACTCTACCAAGCTGATCATTGGTACTACCGGAGGTCATGTGACCATTGTGGATCTGAGCGAGTGGGAAGCCGGATCCTTCCCTATCCTTGCATCCTGGAAACTCTACGAAGGTAGCGCTGACTCATCCTCTTTCGCTACCCACTCACCCCTCCTTCGTGGGATTGGGGGCATGCGTGTCAGTGGAGATGGCGCATGGCTAGCTGTCACTGATCTGGGCCATCACCTCTGGCTCTACAATCTGGACGCCTTGAAACGCCATGCCATCATCGCTCTGACCCGTAGTCAGGGCCCCGTGGCTGCCATGCTTTTTAAGCCCGACTCCTCTAGCTTATACGTCGTGCAGACTGGAGGCGATGGTCGCGTCAGTGAGTATGATGTAGAGAAGCGGGTGGAGACTGATTGGTCTAGGCGATCCTCCAACTTGCCCCTTCCGGCCTCATACGCCAAGACCAGGGACGCTGTGTTGGGCATGTCCATGGATCCTGATCACATGGATCGTCTGATCCTTTGGGGTCAGGGAATTCTTTGTCAGGTGATTTTGGATATTTTACCTTCCAAGAATGCCAAGATAACCGATACTGCAGATGGCCAAAGTGGTCGAAGGAAGCGATCAGGGAAGCGAAAGAAGGGCGCGGAATCTACTGGCGAAAGTGCCTCCGTGGACCCAATGGTCTCGGGCATTAGTGGAAATTATGCCATTATCCACAAGTATGGACCTATGCTTTTCATGGGCCACATGGGGCCGGGAAAGGGGGTGGTGGTAGAGCGACCCCGGTGGTCCCTGCTTGAAGGAGCACCCCCAGCCTTTTACACCAAAAAGTTTGGACGGTAATGGGGCTGGCTATATGGCGCCAGGACGGAATGGATTTTTATGGGCGTGGGGAAATACATCTACTTGGATTTTCATGGCATATTTCCTGGGGTGGGGATGGAGACGATCTTTTAGAGGATGAGTCTATAAGAAGGCCTTCTCTACGACGATGAGGATTAATCATTTGCATCCATCATGCTCAATAAACTTTAGCTAGTACCCCCGCAAGGCCTACCGGATATCATGCGCCGGCCTCAGCTGAGGTGGGAGTACAGAGGGGAAAGAGGTGGGAGAGACGTTTCCATTTATAGCGATATCTGGAAAATAGAACGACATTGGATGAATTGGATAGGACGTAAGGGTACTATAGGATGGTAATTAGATAGATAAAGCATTTATATTTTCCCTCAGTGGGGCGGGCTGTTATTCATCCATAAGGGTGGTGATTTAATTACCATCCTATAGCAGCATGCTGGCCTATTTGGGCGGGTTATGTGTTCGTATGCCTAAATGTTAGGCAGTAAAACAAATGTTCAGTCCTTGAAGTGGTGTCAACTTTGGTCTGATAACCCACCCAGATACTTTCCTTCATTTAAAGGGACATGAAGGGGACATTTTAAAAACAAAACGCAAAATAATATCAAGAGAAGTACACATTCTCTATTATTTCTCATCGCACGATCATATCGTCGGCCCAAAGGTACAAGGTGGGGATCTTTAGCGTACGGAAGGCATACAACCATTTGGTCAAGCTGATTAGCGCTCGTGTCCCTCCTTAAACAAAAGGATCGGTTCCAGTATTCTCGAAAGGTGAGTTATCTAATCAGTACGGGAAAAGAGAACATGAAAGGAGAAGTAAGTAAAATGCTAATCGCCCTTACATCTCACATGAACAAAAAGACTTACTTGATGAAGTACCTTCCACTTGGTTATCTTGCTCTTTAGCAGTGTCATCTTGCTGGAATAGCTCTCCTCCATCATCATTTTGAGTAACCTCATTGACGACGCCCTCATTTTGGGACCCGCTGTTCTCTTTATCGTCATTTTGAGTAACCTCATTGACGACACCCTCATCCTGGGATTCGTTGCTCTCTCCATCAAGGTTAATGGGGCTTGGATCGGCCGGAAGATTGACATCAGGGGCAAGCCGGAGCAAATTTTCCTTGGCTGACTTATACGCATTATGAGCTTCTTTGTAGGAGGTTAGGCGGTCACCCTTCTCCTCGGGAGACTTGGCGTTTTCATAGCCTTCTCGGGCGGCATTAAGGGTATCCGTAGCATTCTGATAACCAATATAGGCATTCTTACCAAGGGTAGTGTCGAGGACCTGGGAAGAGTCATCAGTACCGTTCTTCTTAACTGCGCTACCCGATGAATCAAGTTCTATCTCAGAGGAAGAGTTTCCAAGTAGATTGCTGGCATCAGATATGGTCTTTGAAGGGCTCGATGGAACTTGAATCTCCTCGGAGGAACCGTTGACAGCCTTATTGATAGTATCAGACACAATCGGCAGGGTATTATTAAGATCAGGAGCTTCTTTGGAGAGATCATCAGACCCGGGAAGGGAAGTGGGGGAGACATTTGAGCTGGCTACGCTACGAGCAGTCTCAAGATCGGCGGGAGGAAGCCCAGAAATAACAGAGATCATAGTAGCGGTGGCCACAGGATTGTCCATCTGCATGGTTTGGGAGTATGATGTGTCATTGGAAGGCGGGACGGTGACAACGGGGATGTTGTTCTCGTCGACGGAGACTGAGGGGACTGGGTCGTACTTGGCAGGGATATCCTCGGTTGTTTCGACGACCTTAACCTTGACAGGTTTGGGATTCTTGGGCTTGGAGGTGTATGGGGAGATCGGGGAGTTGGGTGGAGCTGTAATGGCGTTGGGGGTACCGAGGATCTCAATAAGGTCACCCTGGACCACGCTGGGAGGCACGCCTACGGTAACATTCTGGCTAGCAGCAGCCCCGGAGATTTTGGACTTGCAGTTGGAGATGACCTGCAGAGCGGAACCACCTCCGTGGGAAACAGTGACAATAGACCCATCTACATCTGCCTTAAAGGCCGCGACCTTGACGGCGAGTACAACCAGGAGATCATTCCGATTCCACAGAGCAGAGGGAGAGACGTAACCTTGGATAGAATTGAGCTCCTGGTAGACCTGGGAGTACTCGGCCTCCTTTGCCTGAACTTTCTCATAGGAGAGACCATTACGGATACACCAGGCACGGTCCAGAGGCTTGGGGTTCCGGATGCGGGTAAGGTGGGAACGATCACTGTAGCCGGGCTGGGATCCGGTGGCGTCTCCCTTGTACTTCCCGCCGGTACTCTTGCCATGCTTCCGGCCGTACTTGCGCCCATTGTACTTTCCCTTGGTGCCCCACTTCTTCTTGTGTTTACTATTGCGATCATATTGAGTACGGGACTTGTTGTGATAGAGGGAATTAGAACTGTCATCCTCGGAATCATCCCCCTCAGAATCAGCATCGTAATCAGCGTCTTTTCCCTGGGTGCACTTCTCGTTTCCAGGGATGGGAGCAACTACCACAGTGTCACCACCGTCGGCGATGGCAGTGGCAGCAGCGCCGGCAGCGGAGCTAGAGGAGACGGAAGGGTTGAGGGTAACGTCATTGATTTCATCATCTGGGGATTGGGAAGGTGTGACCGGAGGAGGAAGAGCGGGCTGCTTATCATCGTTGTTGGTGAGAGCAGTGTAAGTATAGCAGAGCTTTTCAACGTCAAAGACATCCGAGACCTGAAAGTCCCAAAAGTTACCCCTATCCGTAGCCTTTAAAGTGCTTCCAGAGGAGGTTTCACCATTGATGGTATGAGCCCTGCTAGGATAAGCCTTTTGCCATTGCCACCAGATATAGTCGATCATGACATGGTGACCAAAGAAGATTGGATCCTGGGGGGAAAGCATAGAGTTCATGATACCTCCAATGCCGACGTGGACGCCTCCGTGAACAGAGCCCTCAATGGAATCATGCAGGGCTGAGTAGGTACTGGCACGGTTGATGATTCGGGCAAGGATATCCGTGGCAGTGAAGGAACCAATGCGGTCACCTTCGTCGAAATCACGCTGGATGCACTTGGAGGTTCCTGAAGGGGTGTAGAAGGGCTTGTAATTGGCAAATGGACCATTCGTGATACACTTGGTCTTGGAGTTACCATTTCCACCGTAAAACTCAGCGGTGAAGACAATGGAGGCCTCTGGGGCCTGGGAATCCAGAGTCCATTCCCAGCGGGGAAGGTAGACATTGGGGTTGATAGTCTGGAGGGTGGCTTCAACGCGGTGGAGATACATGCGGTGCCAGGGGAAGAACCAAGCGGAGTTGTGGGCAAAACGGGTGGAGTCACTGTGGCACTTGGCGATCACGTCCCATGTGGAGATCTGGGAGGAGGGGTCCTTGACCATCAGCTCCTTGACGGCGTCGAAGAAGGCGGTACGTTCCGCCTTGCTCATAGACCGGATCTCCTTGCGCTCTTTGATCCCGTTAGGGCAAGAGGTGGGGACACGAGAATTGGACAAAAAGGCCCTGCTCCGGGCAGCGACAGCGGCGGCTCCAGTAGTGGCGGCCTGGCTGGGCAAGGCGACCAGGGAAAGGAGGGCAGCGGCAAAGACGACTTTGATCAACATGGTATGGAAAGGGGGAAATGGGGGGAGAAGGATTGCACAGCAATCAAGCAGAGTGGAGTATGGAGTAGTGGTGGGTGATAGATTGGACGGCACAGCCGCTAAATCAACAAGGTAGGAAAAGAAGAGTGTGTCCGGAGGACTGAATGAGGGATATCCTAGGCAGGTGGACAGACGCACAGCGACGACGATAATGCGATAGGATAGGGGAGGTAGGAGGAGGGTAGGTAAGAGGGGAAAGGGGAGAGGGAACGAGGGATCAGAGAAGAGAAGGGGGAATGTAACAAGGGACAGAAAGGCCGTGATGGGGGGATGGTTAAGTAGAGTCCGGTCAGCGCGAAGTCATGCGCATCTATTTTCCGGAGCCTAGCCAACCAGGTTAATCAACCAGATTGAATGCCCGTCCTCACCCAAAGAGATGGATGAATGAACAGGGTTTAGCTGGGAATAATCCACAATGGAAGGACGAGGAGAAATTAGGAAGAAATACCCATTGCTGGGATCCTAAGTAGGAAAATTTATACATTCAATCCCAAGAACCAATGAGATTGTGGAAACTCTAGCAACAAGTTTAAAGTCCCCGCCCCACTCCCATCAGTATTGATTCGACTCTTGGCGTGGCGGCGATCCTCATTTGTGTGGGTGACAGAAGTGGGGCGAGTCAGGAGGCCAAAATCAGACCAACTTTACTAGGCGGTTGAAACTCCGTCCCCTGTTCATCTGGGCTCTCGGATAACAGAGAAGTATTGGACATGACAAGACATGCCAGCAGATGAGCGATTAAGAATTGTACGAGGTATATTTAGACAAGTGGGAAGATTGATTTAACCGAAGGAGTTAAAATGGATGATGGGAGAAGGAGGTAATTTTGGCGACTGCTATCCCCCTGGATAGGCTGGGCGAATGGAATACAGGATGCGTGAGGATATGGATGAACATTTTCATTCTATATCTCCTTGTTACCCTGGTTCTTATTGCAAGATAAATGATGAGTAGGATACTATCTAAACCACTGTGATGTGTATATTTAAGCAGCATCGGACCTATCGGTTTTTTATCGGAGCCGAACTGAAACAAACTAAAAATGGAAGATATCGGGGAGGATGGTCGCTCCTTTTGGAAATGTTTATTTTGATGATACTCGTATGAGCCAATGTTATTTTTTGAAACCGCTTTTATACACATTGCGGTGAAATTGTCTTGGACAGAAATGGAAACACAAGTTATTTGGGAAATAAATCAGAGATGTCAACGCGGCTAATTGGCCCATCCATCTTAATTATTTGATCTCCACTTCCCACCCTCCTCCCTTCAGTCATAATACTTCTCATCTCTTCCTCTTCCCACAATGGCAAAGGCTGGATACTTACTCTTGCTCAGAGGCATACTCACCCCTCTGGGAGCCTTTCCCTGCCCTAGAACCTTGGCTTCCCTCCTGTCCAGGAACATCACAGTCCTCTGGGGAGAGGATGTGGCTTTTGTAAAATTCACCATAGACATGAGACTCATCGGGAAGGGTGATGGGAGCCGAATCGTAAAAATCTGGACCGGCCATCTCTTCAATCTTCTGACGAACTTCGGGGGAATAGGGTTCCTGGAGGGAACCATGGACGGTGTGGGCCATACGGGCCTTGATGTTGGAGGCGGCTTGCTCGGGGGAGAGACCCGACTCATACCCAACCATAATGCGAGATCCATTGACATCAGCGTAAAAGTCTTTGACACCCGAGGCAGCGAGCCTTTCGAGGGTATCATTTCGGTTCCAGAGGGCGCAAGGGGAGATGTAGCCCTCGATCGAATTGAACTGGATGATGGATGCATGGGCGTTCTCTTCGTGCTTACGATAGTCCTCAATGGAGATGCCCTGCATGGCGATCCAGTCCTCGGGAACACGCTGGGGTGTACGGAGGTACAAGAGGTTGTTCTCATCTCCGGGCGAGACGAGAAGTGAGTCAATAGGAGAAGCAACGATGGTGGTAAGGGAATCGAGAGCCTTGAAGACGGTAGAAGTCAAACCGCTGACTAAACCATCGCCATCGAGGATACCACCCAAAAGGCCATCCTGCTTCTTTCCACCCTCATTATCGTTGTTTGATTCACCCCCGAGGACCCCGCCGAGAAGACTACGACGGACCAGATCCGCCTCCGCATCGGGGCCTTCGGGCTTTCCGGCAGGGCCAGCGGCAGAGGCGGCTGGGAGGGAGGAGGTGGGAAGGGGGGAGGCAGATGCACGGAATTCCTTATACTCGTAGCACAGGTCACGGGTACTGTAAGTGTTCCCGACCTTGGCGGACAGGCCGGGGAGGGGATCGGATGGGGAGGCAGCTTTACCATTCTTGTTCTCCCCACCATAGGTATTAGCCACATTTGGATGCAGACGCTGCCAATCTGCCCAGATCTTGTCAACAAAGGTATGATGAAGGAAGAAAACGGGGCTGAAGGGGGGTGGGAGAAAGAGGGAAAGGGAGAAGGGTGAGTAGATCTCCTGGAGAGGACCATCGTGTTGGTATGGAGACTTACTCGGCGGGGGAATGCATAGAGGAAAAATCACCACCAATGTTGTTATGCTAAAAAAGAAAAAGAGATATAGGGCGCAGGGTAAGTCATCCATCCTTTTCACTCCACTACACATCTTCCCCATACATACCACGACACCATGGGGAGCATATTCTAGGGCAATGCGGAAAGCATCGTAAGTGGGACTACTGGCAATAACCTTGCGGATATAATCGGTGGAGTAAAAAGCACCTAAGCGATCCCCCTGGTCCCACTCACGCGACATACAATGGTCCTCGGGGATGAGGACACGATGCTGGGCAAAGGCGCCGTCGGTGACGCACTTGTAGGTCTTGCGGCCTTGGCCATCAACCCCTTTGGTGTTGGGAGCGTAGACACCAGGTTTTCCTACTTCGGAGCCACGGCCGTTTCCACCAAAGGCATCGGGCTGAAAGACGGCGGCCTGGGCTGGAGCCTGGGAATCATAAGACCAGTCCCAGTAAGGGATGGTCACGGTAGGATCGGCCTTTTGTATTTCCCTCTCCAAGGCCACGACGAACTGCCGATGCCACGGGAGAAAGACGGCCGATCCATGGATAGGACCAGCGTGTTCGTTGTGGATCTGGACGAGACGATCATACGCCGAGGGCTGCGAGGGGTCACTCCGACGCATTGTCTGTTTCAAGGCGGAAAAGAAGCGGCTACGCTGATCGGAGCTTAGGGTACGAAACTCCACACGTTGCTGCACGCCATTAGGACAACCACCTCCGGCGGCCTGTGCGTGTGCAAAAGGCATGTGACCTGGGACAATGACCAGAAGGGCCAAGGAGGCCAGGAGGACAGGGAGGCGGAAGAGAGTCATCACTCGAGACTACAGAAGCTTGAGCGGGTGAATGCAAAGGAGGAGATGAGAGAAAGAGATGAATTATAGACTTCCACGACAAAAAAAGGAATGGGTATGGGAGATGAAAAAGTAAAATGATGAGAAAAAGGGTAAGAGTAGTAGGATGAGGAGGGTGAAGGAGGAGATGGGGGACAAGGGGTGATGAGAAAGGGCTGATGTGGTATATAAGGGTGTTTGGGCTATACCCCATCCAACCTTTCCCATAACTATGGCTCGATGGACCCAAAGGCATGGGATAATGCAGGCAATGGCCCTCCTTCCAGGAGAAATGGGATTCCCCTCGCCTGTCCCATCATGCAGAGGCCGGGATGTATGCTAGGATACTCTTCTCCTCCCTTCCCACCGCCCATCACCATCCTGCATCCTGGAATGGAGAATACTGTTCTTGATGGAGTGAGAGGTGTTCCCGAGGTCTCTGTGTACGGGGAGGTGTGCGTTGTGTTTGAGCAGCGTCCCTTTCATGACTATGGGCAGAGGGGATGCACATACTCGATGGAGAGACTGCTACTTCCTCTCACGAGTGGTATATATGAGGGGTTTGTAACATAAGATGTAAATGAGTGATTCAGCAGGAGCTCTTTCGTAGGTTCGAGCAACATTGGTCCATTAGATCTATTCTGCTCTTCTCGCATCATCCGCCTCAATCTCATCCACAACGCCACATCTCTTCATCCCTAGGGCACTTGCAGGTGGTGATGCAGGGCGAGTGAAAGGATATCAACAGGGGTAGTACTTATGGGTAGAAGCTCCTTTCGGGTATGGTGTATGCCCTTCCTTCTCTCTCACTAAATCGCCTACTCCCTCATCTGTCAGCAATAAGATTGACCGATGGTGTGAGTGATCCGTAGGGAGGAATGAAGATCCTAGTCCCCAGGATCGCAACCCTGGATGTGTAGGTGAGTGCGAGGGATCCAGTGAGGCACTTTCTCCTCATAGTACCTTGACGATATTTCAAAGGGTGAAGAAGAGGATCGACTGGGTGCATAGGCGTATCCCTAGATGACCAGGGTCAACCAAGGATATTCTACTAGAGTACCTGGTTTATCGCGCTAAAAATAGTACTTACCGTTGCAAGGTAGGCGATATGGCTCTATCGTAGAAGAATGGACACATGTACAAAATTATCATGTTTCTCCCCAGTCATATTCCCCACACTCTATCCATTTTCTCCTCGCATGTGTCATCTCCCTTCATGTAAAATGGACAAGGTCGTCTGGATCACCAAGGAGCAGCACGGATCAGAGAAGAAAGTCGATCCGCACAGATCTCTGCTCATCTTCATCTGAGGTCAAGGAGGATACCAAAGAATTTCCCATTTATTGCCCAGACGCAGCCTTCCCCTGTCGCTCCTGGTCCCATCGCGTGGCGAGGGCACGACCAGCTCGACTCCCATAGGGTTTTCCCAAGGCCTGGGAGATCCATTGACCGGTCTCGACGAGACGGGGCAAGTCTACGCCTGTGTCCAAGCCCATGTCCTGGCACATATAGATGACATCTTCGGTGGCCACATTTCCCGTGGCGCCCTTGGCATATGGGCAACCTCCGAGTCCGCCGACCGCTGAATCTACCACACGAACTCCATACTGCAGGGCTGTGTAGATGTTGGCCAAGGCCTGGCCATACGTGTCATGGCAATGGACTGCCAGGGCCGAGAGGGGAACGGTTGAAGGGGATTGTCCTTCCTGCAGCGTACGTAAGAGGCGGATCATTCCCCCGGGCGTTCCCGTCCCGATGGTATCTCCTAGGGATATCTCAAAGCACCCTAGGGTATACAGCTTTTCCACCAGTCTCTTCACCACCTTGGGATCCACTGGACCCTCATAAGGGCATCCGAGGACGCAGCTAACGTAGCCACGGACTGCGATACCATGGTCCCGTGCCTTGCGGATCACTTCAGTGAATCGGACAATGCTCTCATCGATGGAGCAATTGGTATTGCGACGGGAAAAGGCCTCGGAGGCTGCGGCAAAGATGGCTACCTCCTTGGCCCCGGCCTCTATGGCTGCATCCAAACCTTTCATGTTAGGGACCAGGACGGGGTATCGACGGGGAGGACTAGTTTGACTCTGAGAAGGGGAGGTATCATTAAGGATGCGATTAAGGACTTTGGGTGCATCGGCCATTTGTGGGACCCACCGGGGGGAGACAAAAGAAGTAGTCTCGATGACCCGAAGTCCCGCACCCTCGAGACGATGGATAAGTTCGACCTTGATGTCGGTGGATACGGGGGTCTTTTCATTTTGCAAGCCGTCCCTCGGGCCTACCTCAACAATCTCCACATGGTTGGACGGACGGCCGGGCGAGGAGGCTCGGGCATCCCGACAGGCCCTAGCGGTGTGGAATCCTGCGAAGAAGGCCCCATACCCT
>KZ987996.1:0-11564 GCA_003614145.1 Piptocephalis cylindrospora
AAGGGGGAGGGAGGAGCGAAGAGAAGGAATGAATAGTATTTCGTATTGTCTGAGCAAAAGACGGTGTTGTTGTTTCTGTCTGCTCTATCCAGACTGCTCTAGCAAAACGACAGCCAAGAGAGTTATCTGATGATTCAAGGGTCCCGCCCGTGTGCATGCATGTTGCACCGTGCATCATGCCCTGCGGGTCCAGAGACAAGATACTGGAAAGAGAAGAAAACAAAAAGTAGGAGTCGAAAGGGAAATGCACTCTTAATATATTAGAGGGGATTCATCTCGGAATGGGGATGAGGAGAGGGAAAGAAAGGGGAGGGGGAGGAATATGAAATTCCCACATGACCCGATCCTGTCCGACTCGTTCACCGTCCATCCCTACCATTCCTCCTCCCAGGGTACACACACTCATGCATGGCCCAAAAGGATAGGGAAGCATGAAGTGGGTGAGGGACACTCAGTAAATGAGTAGCAACTGCTCACATCAACTTAGTAACCGTAGCCGGAGGCAGCGGGGGCCTCACCGTAGGAGGGAGCGGTGGGGTAGGTCTCATCACCAGTGGGCTCGGCACCGGTGGGGTAGGTCTCGTCGGAGGAGGGCTCCTCGGAGGGGTAGGTGACATCGGAGGAGGGCTCAGCACCAGACTCGCAGGGAGTGGAGGCCTCGTAGGAGGGCTCCTCACCGGAGGGAGCGGGGCCAGTGGGGTAGGTCTCACCACCGGTGGGCTTCTCGCCAGAGGGGTACTCCTCATCGGACTCGGTGCAGTCCTCATCGGACTCGGAGTACTCACCCTCGGAGTACTCACCCTCGGTGCAGTCCTCCTCAGACTCGTTGTTGTTCTCCTCACCAACGGGGTAAGAGGGGACCTCGGACTCGTGGTCGTTCTCCTCACCAACGGGGTAAGAGGTGACCTCCTCGTGGTCGTTCTCCTCACCGGAGGGGGTGGGGGTGGGGATCTCCTCGTTGTTGTTCTCGTTACCGACGGTGATGGTGACGGTCTCGGTGACGACATCGGTCTCGGTGGTGTGGTGGACGGAGGTGACATCCTCGGTGTTGTAGATCTCCTTGGTGTGGTAGATCTCCTTGGTGTTGTAGATCTCCTTGGTGTTGTAGACGGGGATGGTGGTGTAGAGGGTCTCCTCCTCGGTGTTGGTGACCTCGTGGACGAGGGTGGTGGCGGCGGTCTGGGTGACGCGGGCAACCTTGGTCTTGGTGACGACGGCGGTCTCGGTCTCGTAAACATCGTGGACCTTGGTGGTGGTGGCCTGGATGGTGTTGTAGAGGGTCTGGTAGGTGACATCAGTCTCGGACTTGGTGACCTCAGCGGTGTTGGTGACGGTAGCGTGGTTGACCTTGGTGGTGTAGACGGGGATGGTGGCGTACTCGGTGACCTCGGCGGTGTGGGTGACGACATCGGTCTCGGTGCAAGTGACCTTGACATCCTCGGTCTTGGTGACGGTGACCTCCTCGGTGTTGTAGACATCCTTGGTGTTGTAGACATCCTTGGTGTTGTAGACATCCTTGGTGTTGGTCACGGTGACAACGGGGGTGGAGACGGCCTCGTGGTCGTTCTCCTCACCGGAGGGGGACTCGCCACCCTCACAGGGAGTGGAGGCCTCGGAGGCGGGAGCCTCGCTGGAGGGAGCGGGGACCTCGGGGTAACCGGGGGTGGGGACCTCGGGGTAAGAGGGAACCTCCTCGTTATCGTCCTCCTCACCGGAGGGAGCGGGGGCCTCGGGGTAGCTGGGGACCTCGGGGTAGCCGGGGGCGGGGACAGAGACCTCAGCGGAGGGCTCCTCGCCAGCGGGGGCGGGGGCCTCGGGGTAGCCGTAGTCACCGGGGAAGGCGGTGGCGGGGGCGGCGACGAGGGCAGCAAGGACAAGGGCGGTGTAAAGTTGCATACTGGGTATTTAAGTGTGTGTACTAGGGGGGAGTAAGGGGGGGTTGATGAGATGAAGGGTTGGGGAGGGTATATTCCGCGATGCTAGCAGGCGAAAGTAGGTATTGGGTGAGGGTGGGTGGATAGGGCTGTCTACCAAATAGAGTAGATTTGCTTTTGAGGTTGGGTGGAGGAGTACTAAGAGTGCACGAGGTAGGGGATGGGGAGGGGAGGGAGATGTAGGGTAAGGTGAGGAGGAAGGGAAGGGAAAGGGAGGGGGGGTAGGATGGAGGGAAGGGGCCAAGGACCCTGAGCCTTTTGTACTTGCATCAGCTGGGATAGAGGAGATGCCAAGGAGCCGAAGCAAGATAAAAATGGGAGTGAGAGATGGGAGTTGAGGGGGGAGAGGCTGGGCATGGGAGATCTGAGTTTGGATGGGAGGAGGGACACACTGTAGTCCCTTCTCAGTCCTCCCTACCAATGAGTAGGAGGGGCGGACCGATGGATGCGATGGGGAAAGAGGTAAGGGCACGGAGACAACGTGTGGTGTCGGAGTTTCATCGGCATAGCCGCCTCTAAAAGTCATATGGGGGACAAGAGGCGGGATGAGGAGAGAGAGAGAAAGAGAGGGGAGGGAGATGGAATGTTGACCCTTTTTTTTCCCTGTCCTTCCTCCATGGATGCAGTGGGGGGGAAAGGAGAAGAAGGAATGGAGGAGAGAAGGGTCATAGAAATGACATTTGCCTGGTTGGTTCATCGGATTAGGGATGCTCAGTCTGAATGGGTGGGCAGGATGCAGGGTTCGTGGGTGCGTGGAGCGGAGGAGAATAGAGTGAGGTTGTGAGGATGGGCGGAGTTTCTACAAAGTAAAGGATTGACCGACTGACAAGTCATGCCAGCGACCAACAACAATGAGGAGACCGGGACGCACCACACAGCGTAAAGTGCTACCTAAGGGGACCCTTCCTTGACACTCTAGGGCAGGGCAAAAAGGGACGAATGGTGGAACAAGGGCGAGGGAGGGATACGGAGATGGGCAATGAGAGGATGAGGAGGAGGAGGAGGAGGAGGAGGGAGATGTGCGTCCCCTCTCTCTTCTCTGTGCTGTGACCGACGATCCCCCTCCGGAGCACAAGGATGCTGATTGATGGCAGGAACGTCGATGTGCACCAGTCCCATACCACTCTCTGGGCCCCTTGCAGATAGGGAGGAGGAAGAAGGGAGAGGGAGAGAGAGGGAGCAAGAGAGGGAGGGAGGGAGGGAGGGGCCATGTGAAATGAAATCCGCCCTTATCGGGCCCACTGGATCAGTAATGCGATTGGGTGAGAGGGCGGTTTTCAGTCCAAATATAGCTTTTCAGGCGGGTCTATAGTAGAGACCAAATCTCTTTATTCCGTACGTGTTAAGGGCAGCCGGATGTGATGGGTGAGGGGCGAGATGGGAGAGCGGAGCTCACACACCGATGGAGAGATGAATAGAGGTGGACACATAGAGGCATGCACACACACACATACACACACACACATACACACACACATATTGAAACCCAGACACACACACACACACATGAGATAATACCATGAGAAACCTCCTTCCAAAGGATCTGCCAATTCCCTCTCAATGGCGACGACAACGACTACTGTTGTGGACCCTGAACTCTCCCTTCTCCCATTGACTGAGCCAAAGAGTCGGATGTGATGGACCTGTCAGGGACGGGGAGAGAGCATGGCGAGGGAAAAAGAGAACAGGACATAGAAAGGAGAGATGATCTGCTCCTCCTCACCCACTTATCTGGCCAAATCTTGGACCTTAAGCCATTCACCTGTCAACTCCGCTCCAAAGATCCGCACCAATCCCCACGGTTGAGCATCCCAGAATATGGCCGGAAGAATTGGTCATCCTTACCACTCTCCCCCTCTTTCCTGGGGGAAAGAGGGTGGAGGGAAAAGGCCTCGTTCTCCCGCACGTACACACATCCGACCCGGTCAATCGTCCTCTCTGCCACCTGAGGGACCAACAGAGGAGGACCCATCCCCCATCACTATCTTCCATCCTTCAACAAAGCCTCACCATCCAGCTCCTTCTCCCGCCAAACACATTTAGTCTCTGGTCTCTTCCTCCGTCAGCCACTCCCCCCTTTCCTAAAAGAGAAGGTCCCGGTTCCTTGGCAAAAAAAAAACCACCACGCACCCAATACAACGGCATTTCTGTTCCATTTCCTTTATGGGTTGTGCATGGCCATAGGCGTGTTCCGTCATGTATCCAATCGACACGACATTCTCCAGGTCAGCCAGAGAACTCCAGTTGGGCAAAGTCATCAAGGAAGACCCAGCCAGCCGATGGTAATGTGTCTTTCATCTTCTCCCACCCAACTAAATATAGCACTTCTAAATGGCATGGGATGCGGACAAATTTGATCATTTCATTGGGTCTTTGATCCCACTTCTTGTCCCCCATCCCTCTCTCTCTCTCTTTCTCACGACACCTACACATACCCCTCCTTAATATCCGGGGTTAAAGCAGGTGATGGAAGAACCCTTCGTACCACACATCAGTGATATGCCACAGTTGTATGCCACGTACTTGCCATCGGAGCATCCAAGGTAATCTCCGGTCGTGTTCTCCGACACGCAAACCTGAGCATTACCTTGACAGGTTCCACCAGCGACGGGAGCATCGGCTGATCCTTCTCCACCGGTGGAGTATCCGGTATCAGCGGAGGGGTATCCATTATCTCCCGCGCCCGCCTCACCTCCAGTCCCGGGGGAAGGCTCGGTATAGCCATAGCCTTCACCTTCAGGGTAGGCCTCATCGGGAGTCTCCGAGTAAGTCTCCTCGGGAGTCTCAGAGTAAGTCTCCTCGGGAGTCTCCTCTTCGGTGCAGGGAGCAGGAGAAGAGACGGTCTGAGAATCAGTATCTCCCTCCTCGCCCCCAGGGTAAGTCTGGTCGGGGGTCTCAGAGTAGCTCTGGTCGGGAGTCTCCGAGTAGGTCTCATCGGGGGTCTCAGAGTAGGTCTCCTCGGGAGTCTCCGAGTAGGTCTCATCGGGGGTCTCCGAGTAGGTCTCATCGGGGGTCTCCGAGTAGGTCTCCTCGGGAGTCTCAGAGTAAGTCTCCTCGGGAGTCTCCTCTTCGGTGCAGGGAGCAGGAGAAGAGACGGTCTGAGAATCAGTATCTCCCTCCTCGCCTCCAGGGTAAGTCTGGTCGGGGGTCTCAGAGTAGCTCTGGTCGGGGGTCTCAGAGTAGCTCTGGTCGGGAGTCTCCGAGTAGGTCTCATCGGGGGTCTCAGAGTAGGTCTGGTCGGGAGTCTCCGAATAGGTCTCCTCGGGAGTCTCAGAGTAGGTCTCCTCGGGAGTCTCCGAGTAAGTCTCCTCAGGAGTTTCCGAGTAGGTCTGCTCGGGAGTCTCCTCTTCGGTGCAGGGAGCAGTCTCGGTCTGGTCTTCGGTATAACCATCCTCACTTTCAACGGGGGTCTCAGAAGTTTCCTCCTTGGTGCAAGGAGCAGAAGTAGAGGGCTCATCCTGGCTATCAACACTTCCTTCCTCACCACCGGGGTAGGTCTCCACAGGAGTAGCGTAACTACTATCCTGTCCGTCCGTGGTCGCTTCATCGTCTTCGGGAACGGTGACGACTTCGGTGGTCTGGGCCGTCTCGGTCACCGTCTTGGTCACATCGGTGTAGTTGGTGATCTGAGCCGTTTCCGTTAGCGTCTCGTAGTCCGAGAGGACCTTTGTTTTGGTTACCCGATCGGTCTCGGTGAGGACTTGAGTGAGGACGGCTGTGTCCGTCACGTACTCGGTGGCCGTAGCGGTCTGGTACTCGGTGGTTTGATACAACTCCTCCTTGCGCACAACCACAGTCATAGGCACCACTTCGGTGCAGGTCTTGCGCACATCCACCGTCTCGGTGACCTGGTCTGTCTCGGTAAGGTACGCCGTCTGGGTAATGACATCGGTGACCTGTTCCGTGGTGTAATCCGTGACCTCTGTGGTCTGCGTCACCTCAACATTCTGCGTCTCCGTCACCGTCTCCGTCACGGGCATTGTCTCTGTCACCGTCTCTGTCACCTGGACAGCTTCGGTGGTAGGAACCGGCACCGAGGGATCCTGTGTATCACTAGCACCTTCCTCTCCACCAGGATAGGTCTCCTGAGGAGGTTCTGTGGTCTTGGAATTCCCAGAGTCACCGTAGTTGATCTCTTCGTCATCCGCAGGAGGTGGGGTATTATCGGCGCCGCCGTAACCGATCTCTTCGTCGTCGCCCTCAGGATACGCGGGTTGCGTATCAGCGGAGGTAAAGGCCCCATCGACGGAGGCGGGGGCGGGGGCGGGAGCGGAGGAGGCGACAGGAGCGGCGGCGGCAGGAGCGGGAGCAGGAGCGGGGGAATCGGCAGGGACGCCTTCCGCGTATGAATTGTCCTGAGGAACCCCAGGAGATGCCTCGAGATATCCGGTATCTCCTCCGCCGGCAGTGTAATCCTGGGCGGAGACCTGGGAGGCCAAGGCCAGGGCAGCTAGAAAAAGAGTGTGTTCAATGTGCATAGTGCTGATTGATCTTAAGGGTTGGAAGAGTTGGGTTTAGAGGGATTGAGAAAGGAAGGAATAGTACCTCAGGATAAGATCAAAGGAGTATGAATGGGAAGTGTGAGGTTTGGCAAAGGTGCAAGGAAAGCACGGTAGCTAGTCACTAGGACAGGAAAATGAAACGGAGGGGGGGGGGGGGCAATTGCTTCTCCGGCCGGCGAAAAAGAGCAAAAGGCGAGTGGAAAGGGGAGGAGTAGGGAGGGGAAAGTTGGAGCAAAAGGAGGCACAGATTGGGACGCACACACAGTGGCTACTGGCACAAAGAATGCGAAGGAAGGAAAGAGTAGGCAAGGGAAGGAGGAGGGGAAGGGAGAGGGGGAAAGAGGAAAGAAAGGTGAATGAGAGGAAAGGAAAGTATGCCGTTGTGGCAACTTCTCCGACTTTATATCCTTGGCATCGGGGATGGCTGAGGGATTACCCAGCGTGATGAATGGCAGCGGTTGAATGGAAACGACTTGGAGCCAAGAGAAGGGGCGACGCACCACTCCATCCAGCTGGATGATATTGGTATACCTGACACTCAGAGGGAGAGTGGGAGACCACTGGGGGGGAGTGAGAGGAGGGAAGCTCAAACACACTGCTGGGTGTTCACACCAAGACAAAGATGAGGCCAGCTGAGGGAGTTTGAGACAAGGGGGGGCGGAGTTGGAGCCGTTGGGAAGAAAAGGTCGTGGAAGCACAGTCGGAGTTCTATGTTTCAACTCCGACCTTGGCGCCTCTTTGTTGAAAAATTCATTGTCTTATGGGGAAATGCACACCTAAGAGATACCCATCTTAGCACCCCTCTCCTTACACCCACATTTTAGTAGGAGAGGAAAGACCAATCCGATGCCATGACTCAATGGCCAGATACCAAACTTACGCTGGTACGAAGACGACTAATGGCAATGATGGAAGGTTAGGCCGAGAGAGTATGAATCGAACAGTGTTTCACCATCGGGTTTGATCTGTCTAATCCTCTCACTCTCTTTTACGATAAGCGCGAAAAGAAAGCAGATACCACGACCACGGCCATATGATTTGACTATTTTTCGACAAGTTTAACTTTAAAAAGAAAAATAGCGTCATCTTTATTCATAGTCATTTCTCACCACCACCCTAATATTGCCCAAAGACATCTGTGGCATCGGTGTACAGACGCAGGACAAAACTCCATCCAGACATCCTAGGGTTAAGATCATCCCTTTCGACCAATTCGCGAGATCGGCCAAGGAGACAGCCCCAACACCAGTTCCATCGCTTCAACACCCCCCAGATCCACCACTTCATCCAATTTGGCCACTGGAAGCACTACCGCAAGACCCCACGGTGTCATCTGGTCTTGCTCCCCGGCTAGGATCAGCTGCGAGAGGGAAAAGAGCCCATGGACCAAGCTTTCCCTATCCCTTTCCAATCGAAGAAGGTATCGCACCAAGGCCAACTCCTCCGCCTCAGGATACCATTCCACTAATGTGATACAGCCATGATGGTGGATCGTTACATGAGCCGACAGGATAGGCATCATAAATACACGCCCCATATATCCTACCTTCTTCAGTAGTTTTGGGAAGCAGTTGGTCCACCGCCTCCCTAACCGCCAATGGAACCAACGATCCTGGGATACTCCAGATCAGATGTTTGAGGTGTGATGCCGCCAGACGTGGATCCACATAACTTCCCACTTTTCCCATCCGTTCATCTAAAGCCTCACGATAAAGGGCAAATCCCATCGCATTGATTTCCCGAAGCTGTGCTTGATCCGCACTTTCTCTGAGCCAGTGACTCGCCACCAAGAGGTCTATCCCCATACAAATGATCGTCAGTATTGTCCCCCTCCTCTCTCCTCCCTCCCTCCCATCCCTTACCCTTGGATCGAATCTCCGGACCAAGAAGATAGTCCAGCACCATTTCCGTATCCTCCCGGACCTTGGGTGGAATAGAAAACTCCTGGTCCAAGTGACCCACCATTTCAAGTACCTTTCCAACAATATCCGGCGCCATTTGTACCTTGTGTGGTCTCGTCAAAAACTCAGCCAGATAACATACCGTCCACCTTGATCCTGACGTCCTTTCCATCATCCCTGAATATCCACTGAAACACGCCATTGTGTCCGCATACCCGCTAAACTCTCCCATCCCTGGAGCCAGCAGTGGAACTCCCGAATACAAACTCCTGCCTGGGCTACACACCCCCTCCATCAAAGAGGCCACCCCTGATCTTCCCATCGTATCGCCACGGCCAGAGAGCAAGGATGATCGGGTGGATCGGACACTTGTCATCCTCTTTACCCGGCCTTCCTCTCCTCCCTCGCCCCCCATCGAGCCCTTGAAGTCAAAGGCCGTTACCTTGCCTTGGATGGATCCCCCAGCCTCACCCTCTCCTCCGGTCCGACCACGTAAGGATCCTCCCATCTCGGAACCTCCCGTAGGCCGTCGTCGAATTGATCCCCCTCCTCCTCCAGGAGTCCTTGGGATGGCGGCGCGACGACGCGAGGCAATGGAAGAGGTTCTTCCAGGCCGACGATGACCCGTCGTTGACCTTCCCCGCCTTGGCCTTACTCGATGACTATGTCTAGATCGAAGCTGAGTGTGGCCACGGAGAAGTGCACCCAGGGTCTCTTCATTCCGCGATCGAAGGGATTGTAATTCTGGAAAGGTGGTGATCAATTCCAACGTCCCACACATGTCATTTTGTATCTATGAAAAAAGACTGATGAGCATCATCCCTATGTCTCCCTCAACTCATATCCATCCTCAAGCTTACCTGCTGAAGGATAAACACAGAGTAGTTGTAGATGGTGCAAAATTGGATCAAAAACCATCGCGTCTCACGTTTAGCCCTCTTCCCTTGAGTCCCGGTCTTGCTATACATCCCCAATCGTTCTGCGGCCGCAAAGCACTCAGACACAATAATCCCTAGATGAAGGCGGGCTGGGAGACTTTGACTAGGGATGCGCTCATCCAAGCACTCCTAGAGTAGTGAGGCTTTGAGATGAGCAAACCGTCTTTTGCACACACACACACACACACACACACACATTTACAACACTCACCTTGTCACTATAAGCCTCTGCGGCAAGAAAGTCCTCCAATTGGACATATGGAGCCTCTTGAGGACGTCGACCACCCCAGGATATGGACTCGGCGGCCGGGCATGGTACTGAACTATCCTCGGGAAGTCCCCAAAATGACTTGGGTGACATATCCCCAAATATCGTTGCAATAAGCCCTAGGACATACAGGGGCGCTATCATTTACCATCATTGAATAGTGTTATGAGTGAATGCGTACATCATATCCTCCCCTCTGTCATTCCCCTTACCAAATGCCCGGAGATGATTTGCCTCCTGCTCTCTGGGCCCTCCACGGATGCTTCGCTCGGCAGTAAGCTCCCGAAGGCGCTCGCGTACCTGCCGAATATCTTTATGAACAGCTCCCTGAATGGAAACCCATGAAGTGAGTAGGATTATGATATCCCAAGATTCCCCACTAGGCACTTATCCCACCTTTTGTCGGGGTTCCCCACGCTGAAGTAATGTGCTCATCAGCCCTGTTACCCTATTCCACGCCCGTCGCTTCTCTCTCCGGCTTCCCTCAGCCTCCGTCTCCACCTCCACTGGTGTTTTGACCGCCCCCCCCTCCCCCTCCTTGTTCGATCCCGCACTTTCATCCCCCTCCTCGCTCTCCTCGCTAATCGAGGATTTGGCTTCTTTGTTTGCCCGCTTCTTCCGACGAAGCTTATCCCCAGTCCATCTTTTCTTTCCTGGGGAAATATCCATGGGCTGTATGGCCGCTTCCATTGAGGATCCTGGGAACATCTTACTCCACGCTCGGCCCTCCCGCGCCTCACATCGGGAAAATGCCGTTGACAGTGCCGGCTCGCTTTGCTGCCGGGACAAAGGCGTGGGTCTGGCCAAGAGCGGGGTGATGGAGCCCTCAAAGTCCTCTGGAGAGTCGGGAGGAGAGTAGCTGGGTAGGGAGGGCCTCATCGACAGCCCCCCAGACTGTCCCTCTGTCCCCTCATCCGGGGTTGATGCGGATTTAAAGACATGGGAAATGCGCTTTAGCTGCAGTCTCGTCATCAGCCACAAACCTTTTTTGTCTTGATAAATGGAGTCGTTGAGTGCTGACTGATTACACACACAGGTGGAAATTGTGAAGGTGGAGATAGCGAGAGATCGGATGAGCGTCTATACGGGGGATGATGATTATCGGTGGGACTGCGTGTATAAAGAACGAATAGAAGAAATGTATCCGGCTGAGAAAAAGGAAGGGAAGAGGAAGGAGGGAGGGGAAAGGAGGGGAGGAAAGAGAGAGAAATGATGGGACAATGCAGGTGGGATGAGAGAAGGTTTAGGGGAGGTGGGTAGTAGGTATAACAAAGGGATCAGGAGGAGCCGAGGACCAAGGGGATGGTGGATCAGAGAGATGTTCTTTGTACCCCCGGTATGTCATGATCCATCCTCACTATCCTAAAGTCTATTTCACTGAACACTGTCTCCTTCCTTGGTCAAGCGGAACCTTTACCTTGACTACACATAGGAGGGCAGAGCATTATGTATTTCTATATCCCAATAACCTTTAATCATCCAATCCAGGCCTTCATCCCCTGAACGAATATCTCTTCGTAAGTCAAGAGAGCAGAGGGGCGTGGAGAACCTTTCTGCTATGTTTAGTTGTACAGCCTAGCATCTGAGGGGGGATTATATTGTTGGTCTCCTCTCTAGTCATGATAAGATGGGTCATCATAGGTTCAAGTACCCCTTTGGATGATGACTAGCCCCCTTGACTGAGATAATGGGGTCATCCGATGGCACAAGAATCAGCTTGAAACTGGAAGTATGGATAGGGAAGATAGATATCCAGCAGGACTCCATCTTCCCCTGGAAATTTCTCCCTGGGGTTCTAGCCATTTCTCCTGACCTTGCGCCTCTAGTCCAAGACGGAAAAGGGGGACAGTGAACATTAGTTCAAGCAAGGGGCCCCACCCATGCTCAGGAGACCTTTTCACTACTATCCTTGGCCAAGTCTCATGATATGGCCCTGTAGTGCATATAGTGTGCGCATGCTTTAGATGCTAGGACATTTTGGCCCTTGTGTGCTATTTATTAAGTCACAAGTCGTTCTATTC
>KZ987997.1:0-11542 GCA_003614145.1 Piptocephalis cylindrospora
GTGGTGATCGGTAGGCTGGCTGGCTGGAACAGAGGGGGGGATTCTGGGGGGATGTCTCCTCCTCGTCCAGTCCCCTCACGGGTCTGTAATCGTTGCCTGGCATGGTGGGTTGAAGGCTGGATTGAGATGTCGGGGGGGATGGAGAGGAAGAAGGAGGGAGGAAAGAGGGAGATGGCCGTCAGGGAGATCAGGGAAGCAGGTCAAGCAGTAATAAAAGGTTGGGGGAGGGGGAGAGAGGGAGGGGAGGGGAGGAGATGGAAGAAAGAACAAAAGCGGAAAGAGAACACACAAACACACACGCAGGGAGAGAGAAGAGAAGCCAAGGAGCAAAGGCGGGCTTGATCCTAAACGATGGCCAAGAAGAAGAGCGAGAAGAGGTCCAGGGTGGAGCGAGAGGGAAGAGGACCAATGTGAGGGAAGACAGGGCGGAAAGATGGGTGGTGGTGATGGTGGTGGCCGGTTAGTAGGAGGAGGAGGAAGAAGGGAAAGGACTTGTGAGGAGAAGTGGGAGTGAAAGGGAAGCTCTCAAGGACGATGAGTGCCGGGAGGAGGGAGTGGAGCTGTCCCTACACACGCCCATTGGATCCCACGTTGCGCTTATTGGACGCTCCCCCTATGAACTATTCCTTCCTCCCTGGCTGACCCTGAACCTTTCTATCACGCTGTGTGTATGAGGAAAGGCCGGGCAGCCGGGCTTGCTTGGATAGCCTTTGTCAGTGTGTATCGTGTGGGCGAGCAATTCTGAGTGTCTAATAATAATAATAATGATGCGATGGGAAGGGGGATATGAGACGGCGAGGCTGGAGTAGGGGAGAAGTTACCGACCCTGACACCTTTTGACAGGGCTCAATCACCCTTCTAGACTCACCTCGATATGCTTGATATTGCTACTCAACATGGTTAGTCTATGTGCGAGACAGGGTAGCTGGGCGATGCTACTAGGGTCGGATAAATCCTTTTTATTTGGCCCGCTTGGCCAAGAGGATGCTGGTGTAGCTTCCTGGAATGAATAAAGATACAGTAGGATATTGCTACGAATCCAGTATATATATACATATACACACATACGTATACCGTTGCTCATTATCGCTGTTACAAAACAACCTGCTCTATAAACCTACCCTGACTAGAAATGGTAGACAGGAAAAGAAGAAAAAAATGGTAGCACAAGGTATCAGTCCGCCACCTTGTCCTTTCCTCCTCCCTACCCACCCCTCCTCCCTCCCCTTCTCATGAGCTTTCTCCGCTACAAGCAGGTCATTGAAGTAGGCGACCTCGTCGTTGCTTACTTGGTACGTAACCCTTTGCCCCCAATCCGCTTCCTGGCCCTACTCATCATCCTATCCACTTTACTAGACCAGGGAATCGGCCTCGGTGATCCGGATCGAGGCTGGAGCTAAACTGAATAACCGATACGGAGAGTTTCCCCATGATAGTATGATTGGTAAGGAGTATGGAAGCAAATTGGCTTCGAGGACGGGCCGCGGCTTCATCCACCTCCTGTACCCTACCCCTGAGCTATGGACCACGGTTCTGCCCCACCGAACCCAGATCCTCTACCTGCCCGACATTGCCTTCATCACGGGTCAGCTCGATCTAAAGCCTGGGTCTCGGGTCGTCGAATCCGGAACGGGCAGTGGGTCCTTCTCCCATGCTCTTGCTCGGACTGTCGCTCCCCATGGTCATCTTTACACCTTTGAGTTTCATCAAGCTCGTGCTGACCAAGCTAGGTACGTGTGGTGTCATTCCTTGTGGTCATCTCGGACACTGACGCAATGCCGAAAAACCCCATTATAATAATGATAATAATAGAAAGGAATTCAGTGAACATGGATTGGATGGGATCACCACCCTGGCATGTCGGGATGCCTGCAAGGAGGGATTTGGCCTGGAGGGCGAGGCGGACGCCGTCTTCCTCGACTTGCCGGCCCCATGGGAGGCGGTAGCATCCGCCAAAAAGGCCCTAGACCCCCGGAAAATCGGTCGAATTTGCTGCTTCTCCCCATGCATTGAACAGGTGCAGCGGACTCGCCAAGTCTTGAACCAAGAAGGGTTTACTGGTAAGGCTGCTCTGAAGGGAGACCAACGCCCTGCTTTGCAACATGCACTCACTCTTGCTATTACAGAGATCCGTATGTTTGAAGCTCTTTCCAAGAGTTGCGATGTCAAGGCCACCAAGACCCTCTCTGTCGACGAAGAATCCTCCAAGACCCGTCGTCATCTCCTGACCCGTCGAGGCATCCCCACTTCCTTGGATGAGGAAGGGGGGGATGGTGGGCAAGAAAAGGATGATCGTCTTGTCACCAAGTTCCCCGTTGAAGTCCGTGGTCATACGAGTTATCTGACCTTTGCTACCCTCGTCCCTACTGTCGATCCTTCTCAATAGAGCCTATACTTTTTTCCTTGAATCCTGATGGGATGGGCGTGGATTATGGTCAATTTTCTTACTATGATGATATATAAAAGGGGAGGGGAAGGAAGACATAATCCGATTCATCGTGTTCAAAAGAAATTCCTTTTCATTTCATCCACCTCCTCTTTCTCTTATTCTCTCATGTCCACTGATGTATCCCCTTCCCCCTCCTATTTCTCTCTCTTCCCCTCCCCCCCCACCCGTATATCTCTCACCATATCCCAGAGCTAATCCTTGTTCAGTTGATCCTTCAGATACTGAAGGAACTGGGGAAAGCTCCAAACCTCACCCGCCCGGTCCTGGACGAGGTGGGAGAGGAACCACATGCGAAGAGCTGGGTCTCCATCCTCCTTGACAATGTGGATGTCGGGGAGGACGAGGTCTCGGGATTGGATTCGGCGTAGAGACCGAAGGATAGCCCGAACCCGATGGTTGAACTCATGCTCCCCTTCGGGGAAGTTCCCATCAGGACACTCCAACTTGCCCCCAGGGAGGGCGGCGTAGGAGGGGACGTTGAAAAGGTCCTGGAGGAGACGGGGAGATACTTCCCTTCCCACCCAGAACATGACGTGTTGTCCATCAGAAAGGAGGAAGCATCCGTGCCGTTCGAGCCTTTCACTAGACAGATTCATGCGGGGAGGCAGGACTACATGATCACCCGAGGCTCCCTCCTCCATGGGTTTCCCGCACTCGGGGCCCATGGTGTGAAGGGCGTAGAGTCGAGGGTGAAGGTACTCGAGCATGAGTTCGGCGGATTGGGAGGTCAGGAGGTTCTGGGCTTGGGCTCGGAGGTCAGACGGGACGGGGGAGGAGCCTAGACGGAGAGAAACGTGCTTGAGGATGGAAAGAATGTAGAGGGGCAGGAGGGCAATGGACCTTGGAGCCTGGAGCTGAGCGGTGGCACCGGAGGCGGTGGAGGTCAGTTGGGTCTTGAAGACCCGGAGGATCTGGGCCATCTTGGCTACAAGGGCCTCACGGGCATCGTCGATCTTGGCACTAACCGATCTCTCCACACCCTTCTTGGCCAGGAGAGTGGCCATGGTCTGGGCATCGACGGATGCGTAGATTTGGGAAAGGGAAGAGGTGGTGGGGAGGGCCAGGGTGACCACTCGGATACGGCGTTCCCCATCACAGGATGTATGAAGGACCGCGGTTTGGAAGTAGGCCAGAGGTCCTGGTACATCCTCTTCCACCACAAACTCCACCCCGTACCCATGACCCGGGGTAACATTGGGCAGGGCCAGAAGATCCATGGACCGGAGGAAGAAGTGACCATGGAACGCAGTCATGCGGATACCCTTGGAAGCACGAATGCGCATGACAGCCTCCAGACCCGTCCTGGCCCCGAGGAATTGTCGAACTTCCTCAGTAACCTTGGCCCGGTCTCCGGCACGGGACCCGTTGAATCCAGGGTAAAAGCGATGATCTCCTCCGGTGTACCTAGGGAGGCAAGAGAGGGTGGCGACATCAGCGTAACCGGATGGGGCAAAGGTTAGGACGTCCAGGGCAATCTGGTGACGGGAGGCCTCGACGGCAAAGTTCTTGTAAAAAGCATCCTGGGGGCTAAGAAGGGAGGATTCTTTGCCGGAGGACCGTGCCTTGCCCTCATCCCGGGCCTTGAGGGCACCGGGGCCCACGGATGGAAGAGAGGCTTGGATGACGATAATCTTTCCACCAATGGACTTGAGTAGTCGGTTGGCCGCATTCAGCGCTGGGCCCAGGGCGCTACCCACGACAGTGGTGTCCCGGAACATGCTGGGGAGCCTTTCAAGGAGACTCTCAATGCTCTTTCGGGATCCAGGTTGGTTCAGGGGGGTCAGGAGACGATCGGGACGGGGAAGGAAGACCTCATCAATGTCCGAAACCACCAGCATCTCCACATCCCTCTCCTCCTCCTCCTCCTCACCCTCCCCACTGGCGGTTTGAGCCCCCGTGGGAAGGGCGTAGAAGTGAAGGGAAGTGTCGTAGGTGATGATCCCAAACCTGGCTCTGCCTCCTACATCCGGAATGGCGTCGAGGGAGGAGCGGATGGCCGCAGCCATGGTATCCAAAACCCCAGCCTGGACCGAGGGGAAGGACACATCCAAGAGGAAGAGGTAGACGGGGGGCTGAGGAGGCCTGACCATGTACTCAGACGGAGCAATAAACTCGACGACTGATTGGGTCAATTCGGCCCGTTCCCATCTCTGGATGGGTTGGTGCGTATGGGGATGGTAATCAAAGTATTGAGGACCTAATGGAGAGGAAGTGAGTCCTGTGAATTATGCACTGGAGTAGATATTAAACTCCGAATCCCACTTACAATCGTTGAGGGCAAAGCACATGTTACACTTCCACCGACGCCCAGCCTCCACAAACTGGACAAAGGGATTCACGTAGGTTCGGCACCGTCGACACCGGGCAATTTCCCCGACGGTTGGAACAGGCTCCTCCCCAGGGAGTTGGGACTTGTAGGGACAGACCAAGAGTCCTAGGGGAAGGCCGCTCTTTTTAGCTAGAGCCGGAGTGGCGGGGATAACGTTGACTGAGGCTCTCTTATAAGAGGGATCCGGCAGAGTTTTGGGGCCGAGTGGGGTGCAGGTAGCGCCATGCGGCAGGACAATAGGCTGGGGAGGTTCATCCAACATCCTCATATCGGGAGGGCCCCCGAGCACAACGGTAGGAACCTGCTGCTGGGTCTATCAAAAAAAAAAAAGAAGGGTGAGGGGAGGAGGAGGGAAAAGAGGAGGAAAGCGGTCCAGACGTACCTGTTCCATGCCCATCTGGCCGAATTGTTGAGTCATACCCGAGATATCGCCGGGTTGAGCGGCCCCATATTGCTGTTGGGGAATCTGGTGGCTGGGAGCCTGAGCACCCGGGGTAAAGGCGTCCCCTGGACCTGAGGGCATACCGTAACCAGGACCTGAGGGCCCCATGGGTCCAGGAGGGGGGGCCAGAGAAGGAGGGGGCAGAGTCGTAGGCTGTAGCAGCCTCCTGTGGGTAGAGTCTTCGGGACCTTCCACCATGGCTGCCCCCATGGGCCGATCCAGTGGGGGAGCCTGGGCTACGTGGAGGGGCCTGGAAGCCGCCGACGGGGGAGCGAGGCTGTCCCGGGTGAATGGGCGGGGGGGCGCCTCCCCTTGGCTGGAATTGCTCCTGAACTGGAGGGGGAGGAGAGTGCATCGCCTGTTGAGGAGGAAGGCCCTGCTGAGGAGGAAAGCCCTGCTGAGGAGGGAAGCCTTGCTGAGGAGGATGACCTTGCTGAGGGGGGAAGCCCTGCTGAGGAGGGAAACCCTGTTGAGGAGGGAAGCCTTGCTGAGGAGGATGACCTTGCTGAGGGGGGAAGCCCTGCTGGGGGGGTTGACCCTGCTGAGGAGGGAATCCAGGCTGAGGAGGCATGCCTTGCTGTGGATGAGGCATACCGTGCTGGCTGCCCTGGGATGGGGGAGGGGAGGAGGCGCCCATGTAAGGCGACCTGGGAGGAGGAGGGGGTCCTGACATGAGGGAGGAGGGGGATGGGTGGGATGTAACGAGTAAGAAGAGATGTGGAGGAAAGGAAGAAAGGGAGGCACGAAAGGCAGAGGAGTGAGCGCGTCGTGGTGGGAAGGGAAGAAAAGGAGTTGAGTAGGCGCAGAGGGGGGCAAGTCGGAGTAGGAAACACCTGTTCAGCTGTGCATTGAGCCTGTGTCTGTCTGTGTGTGAAGGGATTTTGGTGGGTCTGCACCCACCGCACATATCCACATCTTTCATAGTGCAGCCGGGATAAGCCATAGTGAGAGTCAGTAGGTAGTCCTCTCCTCTCACATTCCCTCCCACTCCAAGGCTGGTCAGAGCAAAGTGCTATGTACTAATGTGAGGAGCACTGTTCCTCAGTAGGGCATGACTTTAAAAGGCCCTCTCGAATCGGATAGCCAAGAGTGCCCAAGATTTGCACTCAAGCTCCTCCTAAAAACCATCTCTATCCACCTCTTTTCCAACATGCACTTAATTCCCATCCTCCTTGCCCTCTTTCTCCTCCCCGGGACCTGGGCTAATACGGAAAAGGTCATTTTCCACGCCGGTAGCTCTTCCCATGACGTGCCCATGTCGCATTATACGTCAAAGACCCCCCTGCCCACGCATCCGACCATATTGTAGGTATTTCTTTATCTTTATCTTTACCCCAAACGTCCTCTCATTTCCCTTGTCTCGTCCCTTAGAACGCTGGGAACGTCGGGACTGGTGAGCCTGCCCCCACAAGTACTCTCCACCTCACCTTACCAGGTCGTGGCAAGATGGTTCGCCATCCGTGGCTTGGATCCCGAGGCCACCTACGAGGCCAGGGTTTCTTATCCAGCCTCCTCCCCCACTGACTTTACCCTCCATGCTCTTCCAGCGTCGGATAAAGATTCTTCGAACCATTGGCTGTACCTTGAGGCCATTCACACGGGAGTTCGACCCCCTGTTGGTATCATCCCATCCGACAATCATACCGCTTCGGTCCTCTTCACCCTTGCCGTGGAAAAGCTCATCCTTTATCATTCTATCCCCCGGATGGCCCTGAGCCTGACCATGACCCTGATCCCTTGTCTCCTCCTCACCTTCTTTTTTGCCATCCCAGCCCTGACTCGACTCTTGTCCCGGTGGGTCCCCTCCACGGCTTATCATCTCGAATGATTATCCTCTTCTACCCCTATGTACACACATTTTCTGATCCGATCAATTTATTCTTCCTCTTCCCCCGTATTCCCTTCCTCTCTATGGTCCCCCACCCCGTAATAATGCATCAGCACACCCTGGGCACGTTATATACTTGTTGATCCCTACTCTAAGCCACCTTTAGACTCTTGGCAGCGGCCTTTCGACCCCATAGGGTCAGGCCAATGGCCCCAACAGTCAGGATTAGACCTACCATCAGTTCAAGGATTTGCATCCCCTTGGACGTGACAAGGAATAGCCGGAACACCACTGGGTCCCACAGAGACTCTACCCAGGTTGCCTTGGTCGGGTCTTCCACGGTGAAGACTCCCGTATTTGCATCCATCTTCAGGCCCATCCCATATGCATCATGTAATCTTGTCATTCCCCATAGACACTGCGACGCCACACACTCTTGTCCCTCCCGGCAATCCGCCACGCTCTCACACGACCCTTCCCTCACCGTCGCTGTTAGATTGTACATGTAGGCATAGACGAAGCTTGTGGTCCAATCCATGGACCGGTGTTGGAAGATGGAGTAATGCGCGGTCTTTCCCACCGGCTCATTGGCTAATGAAAAAGGAGAGAGAGGGCGAATGGATAGAGAGAGTATATGAGTAAACGGGGGAAAAGATGTCCAGCAAGGCCCATTTCACCTACTCGGAGTAAATTGTCGGACCAACGGACAGGAAAAGTTATTAATCAGACAATCCATCAATGTATCCACCTAGATAATGGATGGTCCTTGCATGAGTAGCGACCCTTTTCTCTTCCCTCTCACTTCATCCTCCTCACTTACCAGAGTACAATTCACATTGAGAGAGCTGGGAATACCTGTCCCGTTCCCCCCACCAGTTTGAGCAAGGGACCAGGCCGCACGGGCGGTACTATTGGCAATGGAGCAGACCGATTCCCAGGACATGGGAACGTACACATCGTCCAGGTCGGCTTGCCATATTGATCGGTCCCCAGGGTTCTCGTAGTCGGTAAGGACTGCATGTCGTATATTGGGCCGGGTCCGAAGGATGCTCTGGGCACTAGAGGGGGGAAGGCCCTGAGATGAGCTGGGGATGTTGATGAGGGGACGAAGGCCAGAGGAATTGAGGGCTTGGGCCAGGGCGGTGTTGGGGGCCGAGGTAGTGTGAGTATGGGCATAGAAACGATTGCTTGTGTTCAAAGGCGGAGGCAGATTCATGTGACCGATGGGCCCCAGCTCCAGGATGGTGTTGAGGCTATCCGGGTTGATGTGCGTATAATCCAAGTCCCTTCGGCACGGGGAGGCACATGCGGCTTCTTTGTATGGGCATCCAGGCGTATTTTTACTGAAAGGCACGTCACATGTAAAGGTTCCACCCGCCTCGACATCCGACCAGAACCGCTGAGACCCTGCGTAGCCCCAGCCCTCACTGTGGAAGAAGGTGAAGAGAAGATGGCCGGTGGATGGAGCTGGAGCTCGGGAAAGCGCCTCAGCGATGGCCAGGAGGCCCACTACCCCGGAGATGGCCGCTTCCGCCCCGATGCTTTCATCATGGAAGAATGTCCGCTCATTCATCCCTGTGCTCATCATGATGATGGGGCGATTGTCTGTCCGGGAGATGGCCGACGATGCCGTAGAATAGATTGAGTACCCACCCACTGGAGCGCACCAACCTAAGAGAGGGGATGGGAAATGACTGGTTAGGTATGAAGGGACAACTAAATGGGAAAAAGTCTCACCTCTCCGTAGACACGTAGGTGCATCGTACGCCGAATACATAAAGGCATCAAACTCCACCGAGTACATGGGGAAGGTTCGGTAGCCTCCCTTGGAGTTGGATTCGACCGCTCGCATCAGTGCAGAATAGGTTGAATCATGAGAGGGGGAGGTGGCAAATATGGGGATATCATAGGTACGGTAGATTAGCCCATTACCATTGGGATTCCACTGAGTCTGCGTATTTTGCCCAGCATACATGCCGAATTCGCAATTAGGACAAGATACGTCAGGAGAGTAACTGGATGGACGAGTGGCATTGGAGAGGATCACAATAATCCCTGACACCTTTTTCGTCTTCATCAATCGATCTATTGTATCTCTGGGTAGGAGAGTAGATGGGGGCGGTAAGATGGGAGATGGGAGATGGGGGATGGGGGATGGAGGAATGGATGAAACAAAGGAGAACCTACGGGACAAAGTACCGGATGGGAAGGAGGAGGGCATGATTTCCACCCGAGGGAGGGTTGGCGATGAAGGCCTCCAGATCATTATCACTGGGAACACCGTACACGATGCCAGATACCCCATTCCTTGGAGATTGACATCCAATCGTTCCCGTGGCGTTGAGGAGACGGGCACAAGGAGAAGCATTTAGGGTAATATAAGTAGAGTTATAAAGAAGCTGGCCGTTGCTTGCTCCGGGGTTAGCAGCTATCATGGGGCAATGTGAGTAAGCATAGGGTAATGAAGAGCTCCTAGGCTTACGACCTACCATGCACGCCAGGTCCTAGCCATAATACGACAAGGGAGAAAAGTATGGCCCCCAGGTAAGAGGAAAGGATGGACATGCCGTGTACTACAGGAAGAAGGGGAGAAATGGGATGGGCGGATGGGAGACAGGAGATGGAGCAAGGATGGGAGGGGTGGTGGTAAGGAACAAGGGTGAGAGAAATTGCGACAGGGATGAGTCTTGTGTTGGGTGGCAGGGATGGCAGTTTTTAAAGCTGCGAGCTCTGTGGTAGCCCTTTGCACAGTAAGGCCTTTGGCAGGTGCATAGAGAGAGTGTGTGAGGGAAGGGGGTAGGGAGGTGAATGATCATTGTGCTTATATGCGCCCTCATGGCCTACACATTTTCCATGGTATTTAGCCTAACACGGCTATCGGTTCAATGTACAGATCCTCCTTCCTCGCCCAACTAAACTGCATTGCCTCTATCCATCCAAATTCATCCTTGCTTAGTGGACTTGGGGAGGAGGAGGAAGAGGAGGCCCTGGGGCTTAGGCTTCTTCTTCACCACCTCAGCCCCTTCCTCTCCCTCCATATCAGGTTTATCATCCACCACCCGACCTAGCGTGGCAATATCTTCCGTCTTCGCCAGCATAAATTTTAAGATCTCCTGGCTCCCCTGACGCACATCCTTGGCCGGCTCTCGCTTCCGACCCTGGATGTTCACGCGAACTCGGTAGCCCTTGCCAAGGAGCTCCCGGATTTTCCGAAGTTTGTGGCCCAGATCATGTTCGCTCACCCCAGTTCGGAAGGACATATCCTTTTCTTGACCCCGGTGCGACGCCCGGGCTGCCCTGGTCGCCTTGGCCACTGCCCGTTTCTTATCTGCTAATGCCTTCTTGGAGAACACCCTCACTACTGGCGGATCCTCCCGGTTATCGACCATGACAAGCTGGTGAGTTAGCTTATTCAGTCGTGCTAGTGCTGTTGCGGGTGTAGATAGCCCCTGGTCTACCCCGTCCTCCCCGATGACCCGGACGAGTGGAGCTGTGATTTCCTCATCCTTCGGTGGTCGAGTCACTGGGACAGCGGAGGCTGCGGAGGATCCCCGCCCTTTCTGCTGTGGGGATAAGGTCGAGAAGGGCGCGGGGGCGGGGGTGGACCACCGTGCGGGACCACTATGGACGACATCAAGTGCCCGGTGAGTTTGCTGCGATCGGCCGACACGGCCTTGGGGTCTTGCCAGTGACCTAGCAAAGACTCTGGATCCTCGAGTTAGGACGGAAGGAAGCATGGAGGGTCTATGGACGTGCGTGTGTAACAGTCAATCGGAAGGATGAGGACAAGTCGTTGGTATGGATTGGTAAGAAGAGGGAGGTAGAGTGAGGCTGAATGGTGCGTCGGAGCCAGGAGAATGTCTGATAAAGTCCTCTTACCCACATGCAGCATGCTGGGGCTAATAGTGCCTTTGAGCCGCCCTATACGAGCTACTAGGGATGCGTTCTTTAGTGGGGTAGAAATGAGCTGTATTCGTCCATTTTAAGGTTAGCAATATCCGATGCCAGGGGCACCATGAGAAAATAATAAAACCCATACATCTCAAGTATTTATATCCTAGACGATGGGGATGTATTGGTTTCATAATGCGTGGGATGCATTGTCATCCAAGAGGGATATGTGGAAAAAAGTCTAATTCCGCGCTCTGAGAAATCAAACACGTCTCCATCCTAACAAGCAATCGTTGTAAATAAAAAGCTTAGGGTGAATCCAAAGCATGTCCTGCCCCCTCCCGCCCTCCTGATCTTTTTTCCCCCAGCGACAAAGATGTAAATAACATGTAAAGCGTATGAATTCATAGATAATGGTCCCTGGAAACACTTTCCTTTTTCCACTCAGGCTCCTTCAGGTTTCCTCTCCTCTTCCCCTCATATGGATAGCAATAAGACACAAAAGACACGCCCCACCTGACCCCCCCCCGCCAATAAACAATACGACGCACAATCTACTAGCATTAGAAGGAAAGAGGAAAGGACGATTATCCCCATCGGCAT
>KZ987998.1:0-11517 GCA_003614145.1 Piptocephalis cylindrospora
GTGAGACAGCGACCTGTGCAGCACACTCCTTGGGAAAAATGCGTCTTTGTGGGGGGAAAGGGGACGTGGGGGGTGGGAGTCCCCCTCTTCTTCACCGGGGGGGGGGGGGGGGGGGGGGGGGGAGCTCTCTATTGAAAGGACATACTCTTTCGGGTCGTCCAGGGCAAGGGACTCTAGCACCTTGACCATGGGTTGGATTTCATTGACCAAAGAGCGTAGACGAACATGCTGAGTGGTAAAGGATGACTGATGGGAAGCGAAGGGAGAATGAGTGATGGATAGTGGGGATCCATATTTGCCTCCGGGAACACCATATACCTTATCCTTTCCTGCCCGCCACTCTTCTTCGACCCCTGACCACTGTTGAAGAATATATCGCTGTATGGTGATGGCAGCCTTTCGTTGACACTGGTAAAAACGGCTCTTGTACCTGGGGGTGTCCAAATACTGAGGCTATATGAACAAGGGAAAGTTGGAAGGTAAGCCAACATGTCATCCATGCAAGCGCCCTCTTCAATCCTACATGGGCATTGAGAAAGGCAATGGCCTCTTGCACCCGATGGACCATGGGTAGGAAATCCGAATGGGTCACCATGGATGGATCAGGCTGGTCGAAAAGGGCACCAGCCTTTTCAGCCAGATCAAACCAAGAAATGGTCTCTTCCAATGCCTTGACCAACTCGGAGAGATGGGCCTATGGGTATTTGGGTAGGAGGATGAGTATATGCCTTGTGGGAGAATAAACGGTATATGGGCCCGACCCTACGCGTACACCTACCTCCTTTTCCATCCAAGGTTCACACGAAGACCTGACCCCACTGGTATGGGTTTCCAAGACCTGGTACGTGGCCTCTACTTGGGCCAAGGCCTGTTGCAAGACCGCAAGGTCTTGGGTCGTCTGGGCGCACAGGCCCCTTGCCTCTTCCATCTTTTCGCATTCGCGTCTATACCCATGAGGAGGGATGAGTGGTGTGGTGTGGTGTGGCGTGGTGGAGATGACCGCCAAGATGGGTGAGGGTGAAAAGACCAACCTAAAAGGCTGCCGAGACCATTGGTGTGCCTCGTCCTCCTCAATACGTAGCCATCGCATGAGTGCATCTGGGCCATCCTTGGTGGTGGCAGGGGCGTCCAATGTGTCTTTGGGACTGGGAACGGTCTGAGGAGATTCTGACATGGGATGAGCGTTGTTGTTGCTTTCGGAGAAGGATGGTGATTACAAGGGATTCAGTCTGCTCAACACGACAGCAGCACTACCGCCGATACTTGGACGGATGACCGTCCTTTTATACCGATCCCGACCGCGCCACCAGCTTGTATGTTCCACACTAGCCAGTGTGAGCCAGGCCATTTCACACACACTCAAGGACAGGGCTACACAGTAAGAAGGGGCAAAAAGATCTCGACTCCTGCTGTACTTGGGAGAGGAGGAGTAGAGTGTACAAACCCCACATCCTCTTCAGGGTTTTCAAACGCCGCCCGTGTGTCCCAGGCACTATGGAGGCCCACTGATCACCTCTACAAGGCTCATGCCACTCCCTCCTCCCAGTGTACAAAATAAAAGGCCTCGGCGAGCTGTGAGCATCTCGCCTCCTCTTTTCCCCTTTCCTCCCAGATATGGCGAATTTCTCCAAGAGTGTGTTCGACAGTATGCTCGTCTTCGACAGCGATTAGGTATCCCCTTGATCAACTCTCATCTTTCCACGCTTCCTCAATCAAGTATCGTTGCTTTTGTACGTTGTTCTTGCCTCTGCATCCCAACGTTATATTCATTTCACTTCACCTCACCCATCCAATCTTTACCCTCACAGTGCCAGCAAGTCGCTGCTTACCTAGCCTCTCTGTGCTTGGAAGAAAGGAGAATATATGGTCTGTTCTTCTTCAAGGATCATAGCAATATTCTTAGGTAGGTCGGTGCTCTAGCATCTCCCCATCTCCTTCCGAACAGTAATAGTAATCATGGTACTCATACCAACGCCACCCTTTTTCTCTTCGCTTCAGCGATGAAATCCTCGTACCTTTTCTACAGCCCCTGGCCTATGCTCTAGAACCCCATCTTTCCCCACTCTCCCCATCCTCCTCCATCTTCCAACAATGCCTATCGGCCATCCGTGCCTCCCTTTCCGAGGAACCTGCTGCATCCATCGCCCTTGGGGATCAGGTAACCTCTTCTGACCAACACCACCCTTCCCCAGTCCAGGAAAGGACAGTGGGGGAGGCGGAAGTGACAGAGGAGCAGGTCAAATCCGAGATAGAGGCTGGATGCTCCATTCAATAAAGGCTCCAGGGTCATGCACTGGCCGAGCCTCTCTCTCTCTTTTTGTATATGTCTTGGTCATTTTATTGGAGCAGTCTTCACGCATCATCCGTTCATCCACCATACAACCCCAACCATCATGACCATGGTATCTCTACTCTTGTCCCATCTCCTTGGGCGTCTTGGTATTCAGGACCAAAGCGTGTAGTCCAGCATCCATTTCCTCCTGCAGGAGCTTATGCACCATTCTATGACGCTGCACAAGGCCCTAAAGAAGTATGAACACAAGGGGACGGGAGTACGGAATGAGTACAAAAATGCTGCTATTATTATTACCATTATCACTGTTGTTATTGAATGGCACAGCGCTTTACTTACCTTTCCCTGGAAGGCCTCCGAGACCACAGTGATGCTAGAGAGCGAGAACAAAGGCTCATTTGAGTTGCTGATACAGCTGGTTTCAGGACTCTTAGAGCAGTCAACTTACGTAAAGTGAGTCTCTGGACTGGTGTTGCCACGCATGGCATCATGATGCGCATGAGACGCGCTGTCGTTGACAATATCTAGCGAGGTGGGGGCCAACGAGGCTTGGATCTACCCAAGAAACAGAAATTAGCCGTGGAAGGAAAAGGGAGGAAGGAGTGTGTAGTGTTCAACCTTGCTCTGCATGCCCATTTGCATGGGTCCTGGCTGTTCGGTGGATGTGCTCATCTTGAAGGAAATACCGGAAGGGAGGAGGCGGGAGGTGTGTTTTGCAGGACGGAAGAAGAGTCGAGGAAGCATGTGGCAATGCTGGAATGTAAGCACAAGAGCCCAAGGAGTGGGGAGAGGGGTGCGATGGAGGAAGGGGCTCTTGGCCCTTGCTCATCGCCCTCCCTCTCTCCAAAATTGACTAGGTCTCCCATCCTCCCATCCAGTGAAAAGTGTCCATTTATTTCTGAAAGCCCGACTGAGAAATGGTTTCATGCTGATTTGACTTGGTGTGCTCAATGAGGATCCTGACAGTGGTCAATACATCACCCCTTCTCTCTCAATGAGGGCCCTGATCTTCAACGCATTTTTGCCGTCTGGGATGTTCAAGAAGGTCTTTGTAAAGTATAAACGCACACAACAAAGCCAATACACATACAATTTGAATATATCTATCTAAAAAGGGGGGATAAAATGGGCGTGGGTCATGGGGAGAAGAGAGAGAGGGAGAGGGCTCCCTCTCCCATCTGCGGCGTCTCAAAGAAGAAAAGGATAAGGCTCAAGGCATATCACCAAATTATAGGGTCACGATGGAAGGGGTCATTATGATGGAGTGATTTTTCAGGGGGCGATTGGGGCTTGAGGTTTTGGTGGTTTGAATATCCCAAACCTCCCTCGATCTTGTCTTCAAAGGATGAGGGGATATGCTGCAACTGGGCCGAAAGTGACCTATGGGGGGCGATTTCCATGGAGGCGGGCCGCTGTTGAAAATTACCATCAGAAAGGGGGGATGGAGGTATAGGGTCAGAATTTTGGAACCTCTCAAATGAAGGGGATTCCAGGTTAAAATAAGAGTCCGAGGAGGAAGAGGAAGCGGAAGAACCCGAGGAATCCCGACGCCAGGGGGAAGTCAGAGCCAGAGCTGTTGTAGATGCAGATCGCAGTAAGTCTCCGGCTCCCTGGCTCACCTTGAACAGCAACGTTTCCTCTCGCTTGGGGGTAGGCTTGCGGTGCATTGTCGCCAAATTCTCTGAAGCGGATTTGACTATCTTGCTCACTTTCAATGAGGAAGGGCCAGAGCCTCGTCGGAGGCCGTACCCAAACTCAGTGTACTTGGCCATGTGTTCACCCGAAAAAGTCCTTGAAGGGCTGTACTTCTTCGCCAGGTACTTCATTGTCCCCCGGATCCCCATCTCACCTGTTCCAGAAAGGGCATTCATCATACTCTGGCGATCCTCGACCCCCAGAGGATTCACGGCCTTAAGAAGGCCTTCGTGGGTCTTTTCGAATTTCAGGTGGGTCTCAAGGATAATGGACGCGGCTAAGTTGGATATCCGAACTCGCATGTTCGAATCATACTTATCATCGGATTTTCTCTTTGGACCCAAGGGCTGGGTGGATGGGGAAAATTTGTACTTGCCTGTGGGCTGCTGGTGGATATTTTGGATCCCAAAGCCCCAGTCCTCCATTTTTAACTTCTTTATATCCTCCAGATACCCCATATGGTCCTGGAAATCTTGGGAAAACCGGATGATCCTGTCTAGGTGATCTGTACCGCTATTTTGACGCGATTCACCGGCCTGTCCCCTGTTCTTGTCCCTATTCACAGCGTTTTCTTTAAATTTCTGTTCCAGGGACTGGCCAGCCATTTCGGTAACCAGAAAGGGCGTGTTGTCCATGTACGTGATGTCCAAGGGACGAAGGAAAATCTCGGGGTTTCTGAAATAGGCGTTGAGATAGGCTGCAATGTTCCTCACCCAAGCATTTCCTTTAGTCGGGAGTGGGACAAGGGACACTGGACCAATTTCTTTATTCTTGTATTCCCAGCAAGACTGGGTAATGGAGCCGGATGCAGATGAAGTGGCTTCAGTAAATGAACTAGGTTCGTGAGGCTGCTCGGTACTGTCGACCCAGAAAGCGACCCTTTTTTTCAGGGTGTCAAGCCCCTGGTGGTCATGCTGGTGTTTAAGAAGCAACGATGGAATGTGGTACAGGGTATCTTGAATGGCGTAGAAAACGGCTTGCCCATGATGTAGCGCGTCGGGATAGCCCGAGGGATGATTAAGGGGGAGTTGAGGCTCAGAAAGAAGACCATTTTTACGGGCATAGGCAACGCAGGACCTGTATTTTTCGGCCTTGGAGGGATCAAGTGGGTTTGTGGACCCTCCTGTACCTAGCCTAGATTTGTGATGGGAACCAAAGTGCCTCCGGGAGTAAGAACCAGGCCCTTTCTGAGAGTAGGAGCCAGGGCTCTTCTGGGGATAGTGATCAGGGCTTTTATGAAGGTGAGTAGTAGGCGACGTGGGTGTGGAGTGGCGAATAATGGATAGGTGGTCGTGAGGATGACGACGATCATTGGCGCTACCCTTGCCCTCAATGATTGGGCTTGCGTGAAGAAGGGGGAAAGTCAGGGATAATAGAAGGAATATGCGCATCGTGGATTGCTTCAGGCGTAAGGAAGAAGGGTCTGGGCGATGGTGCGGATGGCGAAAAGTATAGTGCGTACGCGTAGGTCAACTAGGAGTTGTTCGTTACCGTGCAGTGCGGTGCAGTGCAGTGCAATGTGATGAAAGGAAGGGGGAGGGGGAGGGAATAGGGGAGAAGGAGACCATAAATCACTTACCCTCCTCGACTTGTCCTATTTATCCACGTCAGGAACAATGGGCAGCGGGATCGGGAGGATGATTGGACCGAGGGCAAAGCCAAGCTACTTGATCTGCTCCTTCTTCGGCCTTTGATATAAGAATGACGGCTGAGCCATGCCTTGTGTGGAGTATGAGGCCTGAGGGAGCAAGCTCGGGCGTTGTAAGCCTTGTCTTTATCCCCATCATTGGTGAGATATCTCCGCCAAGATCAATGCCTGCTAGGGCAGTGCAATGGGATTGTGTAGTGAAGTGGGAGAGAGAGCGTGGAATGAGAAAAAAAAGGGGTGAGTGAGGTAGAGTGTATATTATTAGGGCCCACTTTGTGTTGAAAGCTTGTCCGAATGGCACCATGACAGGGATGGGCCAAGTGACGACTTTCGGAGAAGGGAGACAGCTTACCAGCTGATGGCCTCATATAACCCCGCCCAGCTTATAGTGGATGGGGCTTGATTGACATGAGGAAAGCACATTCGAGTACTTGATGGGAAAAAAAGGGGGGAAGGGTGAAAGAAAGGAAGGATATGACAATGACTGTCTTGCCTTCATACTCTAACAATATGGCTCTGACCCAGGGGCAGCCCAAGAGGGGTGAATGACTATTACCGATAAGGGATGGCTTGTTGATGTAAAGACCCTTGGAGACGGAAGGGAGGCCGAAGGGAGGGAGAACATTGTAAAGCTCGTGGATGGCCGCCCCATCTCCGCGATGACAGCACGAGGAAATGAGTCAGGTCACCTCTTTCCATCCTTCCACAACACCGCCAGTAGAGAGGCGTGATGATGGCTGCTTGTTCATAATAGAACCTCTATTTAGAGAGAGGGAGGGGGTAATGTATTAGTCAATACTCTAGCTATCCCCCATCGAAAACAATCCAAAAAAGATCCACTTTCACACAGTATGCTCTACATTTCAGACTGAACCAAGGCTGGACCCAATTCCATTATGGTTGCCCATCTAATCATCTGCACCCATCGCTGTTGGAAACGGCTTCTGACCCGCGTATACGCGCCGTCCTGACCTGAATCGTCAGGCACCTTGATGATGGGGAGCACTACATCTTGGGAGGGTCAGATGCTTGAGCCAGGAAACAAACGGGCCTTGTATGGGTGATATGAATAGCCTGTAAGGCTATAAGATGTCTTTAGATCTACGATGGAAGGGATCATCTATTGTCAATCGATTTTGCTTCATATTCATACCTTACTTCTTACTTCTCGGAGTATAGCTATTCGGGAGCCCTTTGGCTTCTGTTTCCTTGATAACACGCTCTGGATATTCAAAAAGTAGTATATCCACCCTAAAAGATATAGCATTGAACAAGATACTCTCTACCCCAGCTGAATTGGCCTGAGTGATTAATGTATGGATTTCCATGGTATTCTCTGTGTACAATTTCGTCGTTTATCACTTGCATATCCGCTCGTTTTCTGCACAACGCGTCTTACACGCGCACACATATAGCCATACGAACGCGTCTTACCTTTCTCCCCTCACTCCGCTCAACACCGCCCGCTTTTGTTGATCCCTCTCTGCCTAAGGAATGGCACAGGCTGTTGGAGACGCGTCTTGTCCAATTTGCCACCGCCCGCATTCTTGTCCTCTCCGAATCCCGCCTTTCCCCTTTCCTCTTTGCCCATCTCCTCCTCCTCCTCCTCCTCCTTCTCCTTCACCACCACCACCATGTCCACTTCATCCTCCCAGCCTTTCTCCCCCTCTAGGACGGCCAGGTCGAGCGCCTCTTCAACCAGAGGCTCAGCTCCTGATATCAACAACAGTGCCCAAGCACCCCATATGAGCAACCTTCGATATGACAAGGATGTGGAAAGGATCGTGCGTTTTCTCCAAGAATTTCATGTTGGTGAAGTGGATGCTGCTGCGGCCAACTTTTCCCACATGGACATGGACGACCAAGAGGACAGGGTAGTCGCACCCCGTGCTCGGGCTGGGTACAAGTATCAGGAAATGTTGCAAGCCGTCGCTGACCGTCAGCGGGACACGGTTGAAATTGACCTTGGAGATTTTGAACAGGTAAGTCATTTCTCCTGGCATGGATTTACTTCGCTTCTTTCCTCATTATCATTTCCCCCTCCCCTTCCCATCAGTTCTACAGGGATGACAGGGAAGGTCTATCGACTCTGGCATCGATGCTAAGAAATACTCTTCGATACCGAGATCTAGTGGCCCAGGCAGTAGACCGATTAATGCCACCATCATCAGTGGAACTCACCCACACGGATTCGGTGCTAGATGTGGTGATGACCCAGAGGATGGAGAGAGATGCGGCCTTGCGCGCTGCTGCCGCCCAAACCTCGGGTACTGAGCCTCAGGAGCCCCCTCCCTCAGCTTTCCCGCCCATCCTGACTCGTCGGTATACTGTATACATGTGTCCCGGGGCACCAGATGAGGCCAAAGGATCCGCCAACGAAATGGGTAAATCCGCACAAGATCACCGGGCTTCCTCAGCTACAACCTCTAACAGGGGAAGCGGATCCAAGGCCTCCTACTCCTCCACCAGTACCTCTAGGGTGGCCCCTTCTGCCGGGACCCCTCTAGCTGTCCGTCAGGTTCGAGCCACAGACATCGGCCGACTACTAACCGTCCGTGGGATCGTCACCCGGGTGACGGACGTCCGCCCCCTACTGTCGGTGTGCGCATACGCATGTGATGCGTGTGGAGCTGAGGTCTTCCAAGAGATCAAAGCCCGGCAGTACACGCCCATGTCTGAGTGTCCCTCGGATATGTGCACGCGGAACCAAGTTCGTGGTCGACTCTTTCTCCAAACCCGAGCTTCTCGATTCTTACGGTACCAAGAGGCTAGGATCCAGGAGATGCCAGACCAAGTGCCCGTCGGTCACATTCCCCGTACTCTGACCCTGCATCTGACCGAGGGTATGACCCGGGGTTGTGGCCCTGGGGATGTGGTGGAGGTATCAGGAATATTCCTCCCTGTACCCTTCACTGGATTCCGCGCCCTGAGAGCTGGACTCCTTGCTGATACCTTCCTGGAGGTCCAGAGGATCCGTCGGGTTAAGCGACCCTACGGCTCCGAGAAGGAGGAGGGTGGGGATGCGGGGGTGATGGAACGAGTGGCCTCACTCCTCAGGCATGTCCGGGAGGGAGGTCCATCTGCCGAGATGGAGGTGTATGACCAGTTAACCCGATCTATCGCCCCAGAGATCTACGGACACGAGGATGTCAAGCGATCTCTCCTCCTCCTCCTTGTTGGTGGAGTGGGAAAGCAAGTGGGAGGGGGTCAGGAGACCAAAGCGGACGGGATGAGGATTCGCGGAGATATCAACGTCTGTCTTATGGGCGATCCCGGAGTGGCCAAGTCGCAGTTACTGCGATTCGTGTGTCGTGTAGCCCCTCGAGGCGTCTATACCACGGGTAAGGGGTCTAGTGGAGTGGGTCTGACAGCGGCGGTGACCAAGGACCCGGTGACCGATGAGATGATCCTCGAGGGAGGGGCTCTTGTCCTGGCCGACCAGGGCATCTGCTGCGTGGATGAGTTTGACAAGATGGATGAGGGAGACCGAGCTGGGATTCACGAGGTGATGGAACAGCAAACCTGTTCCATTTCCAAAGCCGGAATCACCACTACCCTCAATGCTCGAACCTCCATCTTGGCCGCGGCCAATCCAGCCTTTGGTCGATACAATCCTCGAAAGAGTCCAGAGGAAAATATCCAGCTTCCCGCAGCCCTCCTTTCCCGTTTCGACATCATGTACCTCATGCTCGATATCCCAGATCGGGAGGTGGATGAACATCTGGCCAGGCACGTCACCTCTGTCCACGCCACTGGTAAGGTCCGGGGTGGGGGGATGCAAGGGGAGGACGAGGATGACATCCTAAGCGATGGACCCAATGCAAGCCAAAGCGGCCGTGGACAGGACTATGTGGGGGTGGATGTCCTTCGTGCGTTCATCGGTGAGGCCAGGTCCATGAGACCTACTATCCCCAAGGAAGTAGGGGATTATCTCGTAGGAGTGTATGTGGAGCGACGTGGAAAGGATGATCGAGCCAAGCGATCCTCTGACTCCCGAGATAGAGAGAATGGTGGGAGGCATAAGGATGAGGGGGTGTACACCACACCCAGAACCCTCCTTGCTCTTACCCGCCTCGCTCAGGCTAGGGCCCGACTAGGCCTTCGGTCCCAGGTTCGACTTTCTGACGTGAGCGAGGCCATCCGTCTCATGGACGCCTCGCGTAGCTCCCTTCTCATTGGGCGTGGTGGGGATCGCGAGATGGGTGGAGCAGGGCAGGAAGGTGTCAGTGGGCGGATCTATCACGTAATCCTTGGAATGCGTCAAGACGCCATGACGGGTCAGGCCGAAGTCAACGACCTCTCCTACACTGATGTCCTTGTGCGAGTCCAGGGTCGGGGTTGGACCGAGGATGAGCTCCTTCAGTGTCTCACCGAGTACGAAGAGATTAACGTGCTCATGCTCAATGCGTCTCGCACACGCATTTCCTTTCTTTGAACTGGAATGGGATAGGATAGGATAGGATAGGATGGGATATGGACAGGGTGAAATGATAGGTATTTGCTCCTCTCTCTTTTGACATTGTCTTATGATATGGGTTTATGGCCAATCCAGCAGGGATGCAGCACTTCATAAAGACAATTCCGGATTGAAAACTTGAGGGTAAGCCTATAAATGCCCTATCTATTATTACATACTGCTATTGTTACAATCGGGCCCATAGCCGTTCGCTGCATTTTTATATCGTACTCTGAAGCACAACGGTTTGCTCTAAAACAGTACATATTTGCAGTTCTGAAAGACCAAGATAGAAACTAAAGTACCCTTTCCTGAAAATGCGGGTCCCCTCTCATTCTGGAGGCGAGGCCTAATCGTGTTAGCAAGCAAGATCTATGGTGGTAGTGGTAATGTCATCATCATTTAAAGGACCTCAAGAGGCCAGTAGTATATTGATTTCGGCTGTTGAGTCCTATCATACAGACCACGTGCTAACTTAATTTAACATGCCAGATCGGTCTAGAAGGGATTATGAGCATGAGGGGCTGGACAAGATGCGCAAAAGTGGAAGGAAAGATATGACTGCAAGGACAAGATAGTATAGGGGAAGGACAGGGAGGCAATGACATCACAAGGCGTGTATGCAAATAAAGAAGCAGGGACCATTACTCATATCGTGCAGGTCCATTCCCGTACTCCTCAAATATTATCCCTTGTATATCTTCTTGCTTCTATCGCCTTCGTAGTATTTACTTGACCTCATGCTCTACTGAACACCCCGGTCATTATGCTTTTCTGTTTTTCTTATCCTGTCCAAAACGTTCAGGCAATAATAATAATACAGCATACTTTCGCATACTTTATCTCTCTGCGCGAGAATATGAGCAGGACCTTGAAATTACTATATGCTTTTTCCCTTCCTAATATTTACTACTAAGCCAAACAAAGAACTAATTTATTCTCCGCCATCATAGCAAAGCACATCCCAACAACACCCATAAAGCAAGAACAACCGGTAGTGAGGATAATACTCCCCGGTAAAAAGGAAAAAGGGAGCGCATATAGCAAAAAGTATACACCAAACCATGTCCTTACCTCGGATAGGCCTTAGAATAGGAAACGCTTCATGAAAATGTAATGTCTATTATTACAAGAAATACAATATGCCTTGTAAATTGCCTTCATTTCTCCCTTTCCAAATAATCCCTACCGTTACATCTCTTGCCCAAAACATCATCCCCCACAGAATGCATATCCCAATTGCTAGCGTACCTCTTTATTTAGACACCAACAGCACAAGAAGAGATCATCATCTATGTACACCCATTTATCAGGAAACCTTTACTAGACCCCCTCCCCAACCGACCCTTAACAATTTCTAAAACAAAAGCCAGCCCCGCCTCTCGGCAATACCATCGCCGGGTGCCTTAGGCGGTCGGATTTGTG